>CAUYLG010036661.1:0-2500 GCA_963573385.1 Cacajao melanocephalus | reverse complement strand
TGGAATGGGGAGCTGTGTTGCTTTTGGTTTGTCATTTAGGATGTTAAAGTTAGTTTGGGTTTCAGTTTGCATTTTAAAAATTAGAATGGTAATGAGCAAGGTGCCAGAAGGAAATAACAAAGCACATTTTCCTGAATAGCTCTCCTTGTCTTCTGTGTTCAGATTCCACTCAGACTTCCCAACCTGGCTTCCTCTCTGGCCTACTCCCTTCTGAGGTGCAGTGTAGAAGTTCATTCTCAGGTTTCTCTCAGTTTGCAGGACGAGATGCTGCCGGCTGGGCGAAGGGCAGTTATGCCAGCTCAGTGTAGTACGGCTGTCTTACCCCAGGGCGCGCAGGCTGAGAGCTGAGCCAGTTTCTCTTTCTGAGGCTGCTTCACGTCTTCTCAGGGATTTCCAAGGCACGGACGTTCATTTGCCTAAAACTCTCTTAAACTGCCTGACTAAAAAAAATAAGTACCTAAGTACGACATAAGCGGTGCACCCACGCAGGATAATTAGGATTGATGTGCTCTTTTAGAGGCACCAGATCCTCAACCTCCCCTTCCTAGTGGCATTTCTCACCTGCTCATGTGGTGCCCACCTGTGGCTTGCTGGCAGTGCCACTGCCTGCAAGCGGGGAGATTTCCAAGTTCAAAATGAAGGCCCAATTTTACATGGTGGAACGCTATAGGACTGTGTGGAGCTCTGTGAAGGAGTTAAGGATGACATGAAGTCCTAGTTTGTGTCACTGCTCCCTTGTTTATGCTCTTTCCTCGACTATTCCCACGCCCCCTCTCCAGATTTTGCATGGCTTTTATAGCCTCTAGTAATTATATCAGCAGCATGGAGTCTATTTTTATCTCTTCTGAATGTGTGCAACATAAATGTCAAAAACCATAAAGGCCCTTTTTAGCATGTACCTTGCGTGCACAGTTTGAAAAGTGTGATGCAGCATTCAGAGAGATGTTGCATTTTGAGGTGAGACAGATGAAAAATGGAAAACAATTTCACCACTTAGCTGCATGAACTTTCAGTAAGTCCTTTATCATCTTGAATGTTTAGTGTTTCCTTCTGTAAAATGGAATCCTGCTGCCTTCCTCATAGGGTGGCAGCACGGAACCTCGTTTAGTGTCTGGGATGCCCCCTTTCCACAGCAGGTGCCCCCAAACTCCTAAATTACATATTTCATGCTTAAATGTCATGACCTTTCAATGCCCTCTGTTGCCCTTTATCAAGCTTAGAAACCGTAAAAATAAAATCTTACCAGCTCAAGATGACTACTGCAAGTCACCATAGGATTGTCTCAAAATTAGCATGTGAAAGAAGGATACAGAAATCACTGTTACCAAAAACTGTCCCTAGATTTGGCTAATAATTATAGTAATACCTAGCATTTTTACTGAGCACTTTCTGGGAGCCGGTCTCTGGTTGTTTTATATGTAACCTTCACAGCCACCCAGTGATCCAGTAGATAGATATCATTCTTGTCCTCCACTGAATAAAGGAGGACGTGGAGGCAGTTTAGATAATGTACCAAAAGTCACAAGTTAGAAAGTTAGAAAGCTGGAATTCAAATGGAAGCATCCTGATCCCAGAACCTGCAGAAACATATGATATCTACCAGGCAGGAGCATTCACATGGCTGAGCTGCCCCAACTTCAAGGCAAGGTTGTTTCCTCTCTTTGCATTTCCTATTTGGAGTTGGGCCCTGAAGGAGGCCAGATGGGCCCGTCAGAAGGGCATGCAAAGCTGCAGTCCCTTAGTCAGCTATAAGTTAGGGGTCATTGTGGTTCAAGGGGGAACATGGCCTCAGCATGTTCAGGTGGTCCGGTGCCGTGGTACAGTTTTTATGGCTCATTAATTTGTCTTTAATTGAAGATAATTTAGGAGAATTTCAAGTTGTAAGAAAATGTGTTCTTTTCTAGTCAAAAATTCTCCTCTAGTTGTGACAAATAGACAAGATGGGAGTAACTGGGGGATGTGGTAAGGAATAATAATTAATAATAAAGAGCATATCAGTAGGCCCTAAACAAAATCTAGTGACGGAAAGAAGAACATATATAGGCATGTTAGACATACGAGAAATATCATAATATATTTTATGAATAAGCTAATAAGAACTGGTTATGCAAATTTTCTCTACTTTTTCACGGGCTACTTGTTGATTTCCCCAGTCGTTTTTCCATTGCTACCATTGCGTAAAGCAGAGAATGCCAGTCCAGTCAGAACCCTCTTATTTATACAGTAAAGGCTATTACCAACCAAGTACTTAGCAGCCAGAGAAATCTTGCATGTAAAACAGAACTGGGGCCTGAAGAGCTTAGAATGTGACACTTAGAGAAATATGATCACTGGTATATACCAAAGTGCTTCAACTTTTTAAAAACTTTAAAATTGGTTTACTAAAATTTACAGTTATTAAACTTAATTCTTTTTTTTTTTTTTTTTTTTTTTTATTTTGTTAAGAATAACAGATAGGTCAACCAGGCAGGTGGGGCGGGGCACCAACAAAAAAGAAAGC
>CAUYLG010036660.1:0-63252 GCA_963573385.1 Cacajao melanocephalus | reverse complement strand
GAGCTGCGATCCCCTGTAGGAGGAGAGGCATTCTGATTTCGGGTGTTCTCAGCCTTTTTGCACTGGTTTCTTCCCATTTTTGTGGATTTATCCACCTGTCGTCTTTGTAATTGCCGACTTTCAGATTGGGTCTCAGTGGACGTCTGGCTCGTTGGTGATGAAGTTTTTTCTGTTTCTTAGTTTTCCTTGGGCGGACACCCTTTCCCCACAGAGCTAGGCCTTCCCGGGTTCTGCTGTGCTTACTGTGAAACTCTCAGTCTTCAGTGCTTCCAGTTGCTTTTCTTCTTGTGGGGATGGGACCAGCCGAGCCTGACTCAAAGGGCACCCAGTCCCGTAAACTCTGCACTGAGAAGCGCTGTGCCGCGCCGGGGTGCCGGCAAAACAGCCACGCCGGCCAAAAGAGTCGTGTTGGCGACCAGTGTGGCTCCTCCACTGGGTAGTTCCCAGTTTGTGGGCAACAGAAATTCGTCTGAAATTGCAGCGTCCACTCGCTCTCTACGCTTTCATTGGCAGCTACAATCCTGAGCTGTTGTTAATCGGCCATCTTGGATCTCTCTCCACCTTATTTACTTTTTAATAACATTTCGTAAAGTTTCTTTTATATTCTGTAGTCTAATGGTTATACAAATATGATATATGTGAATTAGGATAAAGAAATAGACATTTCAGAATTCTTCCACATGTAGTAATGCCCTGGTGCTCTAATTTATAATAAAGGGATTGTCATGGCTTATACTGAAATAGAGGAGAATTTCACTTGCAAAATGTGTGTACAAATAGGCTGATTTCATATTAAATAATTCTGCTTTATTATCAGAATTCATGCTGATCGTTGTTCAATAATGAATTCACATCGGTCTTGTGATTTTGCTAGTGTTGTAGTATAAATTATAGTTATTATCCACTTCAAATTTAAATGTTATTGAATGAGATAAAATTAAACAGATATGACAGTGTGGACAGTTATTTCTGTGTAATATGAAAGAGTGAATTTCAAATGGTGGTTAATTTCTTAGACTAATACTGAGTATTATTACCCTAAAGACAGAAAAGTTTAAACCCAGAAAAGAAATCATAGACATTACCTCCCTCCCTCCCTCCCTCTTTCCCTCTCTCCCTCCATCCCTCCCTCTCTCCGTCTCTCCCTCCCTCCCTCTTTCTCTCTCTCCCTCTCTCCCTTCCTCCCTCTCTCTCTCTCTCTCTCTTTCTGTCTATCCACAAAATCATTCAAGTTTCTTCTGCTTAGAACAGTAAGTTCCATGGGGGCAGGGAATTTGGGAATTTGTCACATTCCCCACAGTATTTCTACCACCTAGTGCAGGATGCCATAGATGGTAGATGTTCAGTAAATATTTGGGGGCAGACTATCTTGGCTTTGCAGATAAGTGTTGTACTAAAAATGAGGGGAATATTTTTGCCTTTGAGTAGATTACACTGCTAATCATTTCAGAGTTTTGCTTAAATATTTCTGAGAGTTTGTTTTTTCCTCTCTGAACTTCTAGATGCCATTAGCAAAATGTTTTATACAAAAGTTAATAACAATGTTTATATTTGTGGTAAGTATATGCTAGTGTGTATTTATGTTCGTGTCTTTTTGTCTAGTAATAGAAAAGGGCAGCTATTACTGTATTTTGTCTCTCGTCAATTGCTAAGGGTTAGGTAAGTGTTGCTTGATTTGTAGTCCCAGATAATAGGTTTAAATCTTTATGCTTATATATAATTGTTTATGAATATATTGCTGATAAGGGAAATTATTGTGGTTATCAAGTATCAGAAAATTTCATATTATTGCCTGTATCTTTCTGGTAACAAGGCTTCTACTTTCTGTTAAATCAGGTATTTTCTCTGATCTGAATTAATCCTTTAAGCCACTAACGCAACATTTCTCAGACGTGTAAACTACGGACAATTTACATCGGATTCACTGGTAGTGTTTATTAAAATTACAGATTTTCACCAACTACCTTGGTCCCCCTAAATCAGAATAGCTGGAATGTGGGTCTGTGAATTTGTGACAAGCTCTGCAGGTGATTTATCTGCACTCAGAAGTTTGAGAATCATAGTATGAAACTTTCCTGGAAGTGTCTCTGCCCTGGGGAGGGGCTCCATCCTGGAAGCTCTACAGAAAGAATCCCTCACTATAAGCTCTCTGCCCATTTAAATTCCAAAGTAGTCAGTCTTAAGACACTAATTGTGTCCGTTTGAATTATGACCAAATGTACATTGTTTCCAAAAGCTGTTGGACTGGAACAAAACGGGAACATCAGAATTGCTCACTAGGCCAGTACTGAAGGGAGACAAAATTGCTTTCAGTTCCAGTTCCTGACGACATCCCAGGAAGTGTCTCAGCTGCCTTCATTGGGGATTGTCACTGCCAAAAAGGCTTCATCCCATTAAAGGCGAGTGGGAAACTAGGCATTCTAGAACTAAGCTGACTGGAGGAAAAAAAAAAAAAGTTCTACTTTTTCCAGGTCTACAAGAACAGAGCTTTCTGTGGTACTATGAGAATTTCAGCCTAAAAATTCCTTGTATGTGAGATCTTGACTATATAATCAAATCCTCTCTACAGCTATGACCCATCTTGAATATTTTACCACTTGCACAGGGCTCCTACTGCATTTGGCAGGATACCAAATGCATCTCCCCATCTCACAGAGTAGGTATCATTCCATGTATTGATCCATCTTTTTCTCACTTCTCTATCATCAGCTGTAAACTGATTTTGAATTTCAGGGTTTAAATCAGGAACCCTTACTTTCTAGTCCCTCAAAAGGCAGTTTAGAAAAAAAAATAATTTTACATATATACAGTCTGTGTAAATTTGTTTGTATCAGAGAAGTGGTAATACTACCTTTTATATACAAAGATTATGATACTGAGTTACATTTCCAGATGTAATGATGAGTTTTTATTCATGCATCTATGTTGTAATCTCTGGCCTTCCTTGAATTCAGGGGCATTCTAAAATACAGTGTTTAGGTCAGGCACAGTGGCTGATGCCTGTAATCCCAGCACTTTGGGAAGCCAAAGCAGATAGATCACCTGAGGTCAGGAGTTTGAGACCAGCCTGACCAACATGGTGAAACCCCCTCTCTACTAAAAGTACAAAAATTAGCTGGATGTGGTGGTGGATGCCTGTAGTCCCAGCTACTCGGGAGGTTGAGGCAGGAGAATAGGTTGAATGTGGGAGACGAAGGTTGCAGTGAGCCAAGATCGCAGCATTGCACTCCAGCCTCGGTGGACAGAGCAAGATTTTGTCTGTCTGAAAAGAACTTTAAAAATCAAAATAAAAAATAAAATACAGTGTTTAATTAGAGAATAGAGCATACCAGTTAATTTATACATAGATTAAATCCATGATTTCACTGGCATTGTGCGCTAGCCAAATTAACTAGACTCAGAAGTTGGATTTTGCCTCTGTGTTTGTCTCATTTTCTTAGTCAAGAATTAAGAGTACTGACACCATATATTAAGCTTCTTTGTATCCCCTGGGGTAACTAATTAGCATGGTGGCATATACACAGCAGGTATTTAGAAAAAAAAAACACTTTGATTTATTGATATTGATTATGTTTCAATACAAGAGCAGTTCAGCTACTTTGCATGGATTTCTTTGGGAAGGATTTACTATGATTTCTACTTATATATTCTTGTATGTTGTTTTTGTGTTTGAGTTCATACTTAGCACTTACCTATCTTCTTCCTGAAGCTTCCTTTTGATTGACTGTGATTATTGCGTTAATGGTATATTAATTGTTTTGAAGAATTAGTACTTCTTTCTAATTCAAGCCTATGATGTGACTCAGGTTGGTGATACAGTGATGTATTTAGACAATGTTCATCCCCTTCAGCAGGGGAGGTAAAACTGTTCAACCTGCTTTTGAATACCCAGTATAACTGTTAGTGAGCAATTTATTTAGGAAGGAAATAGTCTCTTTATATATTGCAAATTTTGCCATATTAAACAAAATCTTAGAAAAGTCGGTATTTATCAGAATTGAATACTAGGAAATTGTTTTTAAAAGGACTTGAACATATCCAAATCAGAGCTAAATACTATCACAAATAGCTCTAATTTTTTCACCTTCAAGCAAGCCACATTCAGTTATCAGCTACTGGTTCTGTGGTAAGCAGGTAAAGTAGTTGTTCTGTATACCATAGGTGTTGGAGACCCCTCCTTCGTGGACATTGAAACAGTGGAAACTCATAATGATTGCAGTCTCTTAAGAATTTTGCTTAATCCGGCTGCAGAGTGCAGAATTTATTACAGGAGTCAGACAAGACAGGAGACTGTAGTGGACTAAACGTATGTGTGTCCCCCCTCTCCTCGCATTCATGTATTGAAACCATAATCCCCAATGTGACTATGTTTGGAAACAGGGCCTGTGAGGTGATATAGGTTAAATAGGGTCATAAGTGTGGGGCCCTAATTGGATAGGCCTGGTTCCATTATAAGAAGACCAGGAAGATCCTCACTAGCAACCGAATCAGCCAGCACCTTGATCTTGGACTTCCCAGCTTCTACAACTGTGAGAAATAAATTTCTCTTGTTTAAGACACCCAGATGTATGTTTTTGTGGCAGCCAGAGAAGATTGGGACTGAGACAGAGAACGCTGTCATAATCTAAGCTTGAGGTGGTAAGGAGTGGCATCAGGAAAGACACCAATGAGACGGGTATGGTGGGAAAGGAAAGAAAGTGGTATAGGAGTTCATGGGACCTAGTGGTTGACGGCATGTAAGGACAAAGGATAATGTATATTATCGATATTTCTCAAAGTGGGGAAAACTTTTTTAAGTGTAATTTTGTTGAGGGTTCAGCCTTCCAGGCCCCCAGGTTTGGTGATTTGCTAGAAGGATTAACAGGACTCAGCATAAAGTCCTCATGGCTACATTTATTACAGTGAAAAGATACAAAGAAAAATCAGTAAAGGGAAAAGGCACATGGGGCAAAGTCTGGAGGAAACCAGGCACACACTTCCAAATCTTCTCCCAGTTAAGTTGCACAGGATGAGCTTAATTACTCCAGTATCAAGTTGTGAACGTATGGTAAAGTGCTATGTGCCAGAAAAGCTTGCCTGAGCCTCAGAGTTCAGGGTTTTTTCCAAGGGCCCATCACATAGGCACCCTTTGCCTAGAATGTACCAAAATTTCAGACTCTTAGAAGGAGTTTAACATGAATCATATTGTTTGCACAACAGTTTAGGTACAGTAAACCACACTTATCAGGGAATGATGGCAACTCTCCTGAAATTCAAATTCCCAAATGCCAGCAAAGGGCCAACCTTTCAAGCATTTCATTCTAAGCATAGCAGTCTCAGACCTGCAATGTTAACTGTTTTTTGCACAGTAATGTTTTAAACTAGAAAGAGAACATTACATATATGTCACTCTGTTTTTCTTAATGAAGTTTATGCATAATAGAAAAAAAATTTAACCCTAATTATTATCTTCAGTTGGCCACATGAAAGGATATTTTTGAGAAGCATTAGGAAGAAAAAAACAACTCGTAATACACTGAAATGTTGCCATGCCTTTAAAGTCAACCATGGAACAGTATTTTAGGTTACATTCTCCTATAGAGTAGGAGTTATTTATACATCTTTAGTAATAAATACCTAGAGAGGTCAAAGAGGTAAGATGTCTGTGCTGAAAGCACCATCTCTTGATGACATAGGATCTCTGTAAACCGTGCTGGTGTGCAGAATTCCTCATATGTCAGGTGCACAATCCCAAAGCTTTCCCACTTTGTACTTCAGGTGCTAAGAGATTTTTAAAGCAGCATCTTATTTTCTTGATTTTCATATAGCATCTACTGCGCAGAGCACTGGGCGAGTCTCAGAATTGGGCAGGAGAAATAGTGTAGGTTCAAGAACTTCGAGAAAACAGGATGCCCTGACAGTGTTTTCCTTTCCAATATGGCCCTTTCTTTCCTTACGATGTTACATCAGAGGTTTCTCTTGCTAGTTAATAGAAAGACAGTTTTGGAGCAGACCACAAATTCCGAGGTATGGTTTGAGGTAAACATGATTTGGCACATATAATTACATTATGTTAAACTTAAAAAATTTTCAAACTTTCTTTTAATGCCAACAAAATCTCCTTTAAAATCCACATATATAAAACATGAAACAGCTGAGCTGCTCAGTAGGTTGAGCTGAAGCAGGCTGAGGAGTCCTGTAGTCATCCACCCCTAAAGCTCCTGTAGAGGAAGAAGTTCTTGGAGATTGCTGCTCCGCTCTAACTCTGTTGTATTAGAGATGAGAAAATCAATGATCAGGAAATTAATCTGTATCAATTAGTTCTTTCAAGTCCTTATAAATCCTTTTCTAGACCTTCTTTGACTAACTCCATTTTCTCCTGTAGCTGTTCCTGTAACATTTTATATAAACATAGTGCTTATCATTTTGTTTTATACATAAATGTTTGTGCTGTCTCCCCCAGAGTCCCTAACCTCAGTCTGTTTTTTTAAATTAATTTTAGATCCTCAGTGCTTAATGTAATCCTAGTATATAGTAGGTAGTTAATAAATACTGCATTAAAATGAATAAATTTAGTCAATACTTTCCTTGGAAATCATTTATTCAATTTGTAGTATCATTTTGCATTTTTGATGTTATAATTTCTAATGGTTCTCTTGTTAATTTCTGAGATCATTTATTTATTCAACTATATTGTCAGCTCTTTTAAAATCTTTAATGCCTACTCGCCAGCATGAAAGCCAGGATAATAGAAGCACTTTGGTTAACCAAAGATAATTCCATAGAAAATGTTGTGATAACTGTAGCTTTACTTCCTTCCTATTACCTCTCAAAATATTCCTGACATGGACAAGTAAGAGAGTGCTCTGTGCTTTCTTTTTTGAGGCCGGTAGGTAAAGAAGCAGTGTATAACTGAAAACGAATTTGTATCCAGGATTTACCACTTATTACCTGTTGACTATGGTCATGATATTGAACTTTTCTAATTCTTAGCAGAGAAAGTAATATCTGCTTTGTGATAAGTGAATGAAATAACATATTATGTTTTAATGTATATTTATATTAAATATAATGTATGTTACAATAAATATTTAAGTAATATTAATATCACTTATCAATATATATTTAAATGATAGCTGTTGTCATATTCAAGTAGATGTGATGAACCTGCTAGTGGTGTTTAAATTTTAACATGAGTCAAGATCACCTGGGGAGCCTATTCAATTGCACTTTTAGGTTTAGTAAGTCTGAGTTAGGACCTGCAATTCTACATTTCTGAAAAACTCCTAAGTGCTGCTGATGCTGTAGTCTACAGACCACACTAGGAGTAGCAGGCATTGGAGTATTCAAGATTCCCAGGTTATGTTTTTTTCTTTTAACATATGTTGAATGATTGGTTGGACTGTCTTTGGCAGTTATTTGATATCTTCTCAGATATTGTGACTTTGTTTTTAAGGTAGTTAATAATAATATTTTGGACTCATCCAGTGTTTTGTTTTGAAAACTTTTTTTTTGTTACAATGCCAGGGACACAATATATTTTTTTTTAGTATTTTGTGGTGCTGTATATCTAAATATTAGGGTTGAACAATTATGGTAAACATGATGATCTTGTCCACTTTTATAGGTAAATAGATTTATTGAATTTGGAAGGATGCCAAGCACGGATTTGTGGCATATTAAGGCAGACAAAACCAGGAATGGTGGCTCACACATATAAACCCAGCTCTTTGGAAGGCTGAGGTGGGAAGATGGCTTGAGCCCAGGAGTTCAAGGCTGCAGTGAGTTATGATTTTGCTGCCACATTCAAGTGACAGATTGAGATTCCATGTCTTAAAAAAAAAAAAACAAAACAGGACAGATCAGATCTTTGGCCATTTGCTTCTGCTGTATAATTATCTACAGGCCAATTATTATAAGTATAAACCTAAATCCCCAATGTTAGATGAACATGATAACTTATTAGAACATTATATATTATATGTGTAATTAACATTATAGCTTATTATTTAGAAAGAACACTAGGCTGGGAGTCAGGGGATGTGAATTCTGGGTTTGGCTCCAACAAGGGTTAGCAGGGTGACCTTGGAAAGGTGAGAATTAATTCTCACCTTTTCATGCCTTCATGATACTTTATAAAAATAACTTTTCAACAAAGTTCTCAGTCTTCTATGTAAGAAAATATCTTACCTATAACAATTTTCTAACCTTTAGCATTCTGAGTTTAAATGTAAAACTATTAAATGCTCTGAAAAATTAATGTTGCCTATACTATTTTTATTTTGATTGTATTAATTTTGTTAAGAAATTAATAGTAAATTTTGGATCAATTTGCTGGCCAATTGAATATCTAAGATAGTTCATTAAATTTGAATGTATTTTTATAAAAATATAAAGTAAAACAATTATAAAAAATTTTAAATTATAATTTCAGGGTTTTCTTCCAATTAGTGGAAAATTATCTATTAAAGTAAAAGACAAAACACAAGAGGTTTATGAATTCTTTAATATTATACTCTTCAGCCGCTATGTGTAACTCTTTCAAATACCATGTTAATTTGTGAGTACCTCCACAACCACAAATTAAAACATGAAGTAAGAAAATGGACATTTGGTGCTGTTGGGAAATGATATTTGGTTAAGGAGTGCTTTACTGCAATAATGATATTTGAGATGAAGGATTTGACAAGTTAGTTAATTAGTCTTTCCTCTTACCTAAGTGATTTCATCACTCAAATCCTCCAGGAGTTCCACAGCAGCATCTATCTCTGTCTTCAGCAGCAGCACAAACCAACCTTGAGAGCAGTCTGACACATGACGCCCTTTTATTTTGAGGACATAGGGCAAGAGATGTGCAGAAGCATTTTCTTGGGGCTTGAAGATGTTATTTCTGAGAGTAGATGTTCATGGTTACAGATCACACAGTGTCAGTCTGAGGGCCAGATCCCAGTGGCAGAAGATGTTCATGTGTTCTTCAGTAAATTTAATTTGGGTTATTTGTGATAGCCAGGGTCCTCTGGATCACAGGGTTTGTGGCAGTGTCCCCTCTTTCTTAGATATAAGGGTGGTACTGTTTGTGTACCATAGTCTTGGGAGCAGAACTGGGTATGCTGAGGTATCAAAGTTATGAATGTAATCTCAGCCAGATTATTGTAATTAAATATTATTTGGGTACCAGATAACATACTGGAAGTTAATAGTGGGTAGGCTTATATCACAAGCCTCCTTAGCTAATCTGTATGCTTAAATGGCAGCCAGATGATTAAAGTATGTGAACAAACAGCACTGCAAACTAAAATTATGCTTTTCATAAGCAAATAACCTCCACTGTGCTGCTTAGCATCTTGGAGTTGTTCTTTTTTTGGTTGTGGCTACTGTTATGATATTCACATATAGTAATCATCATTGTTTAAGGTTTAGGACTTCTGAGAAATGAAGTAAGCATTGAATTTTTACCTTATTTCTAGTGTAGCAAGTAGGAAAGGAAGTAGAGAAAATTTTCAGTTTAATGTTTATTCAGAGTCAACAAATGGATATTTCACACAATTTTCTGGTATTTGCCTTCTATAGCATTGTTTTCAAACCCAATTTTTAAGTTTCTCAGATGGGGGTGAGGTACTGGACAACTGGACATCTTTTTCCTGACAGCATTGTCATAAGCTGTGATAACTTTTATGTTTAAAACTAATGTAATCAGGCAATATTGTAATGTGCAATAGGAACCCTTATATAATGTGGAAAAATAGTAAAATTACATTTATTTCAGAAGATACTGACATTTATTTTGTGCTTGACTCTATACAAAATTAGTTCTTATTGTATCCACATTAGTAAGATTTCCAGTAAGTGCTTTGAGATCAGTTAGTGCTTAAATGAGTGTTTAGAGATCAGTCCTTTAGAGATTTTTTTCAAGTATTTGTATAAAATCTGCATAGTATACTTTATAAATAGTCTGCTAATATAGATAAGATTCTCATAGCTAAGTGGTAATAATGTCATAAAGTAGTAATAAGTTTTATAATTACTTTAATATGAATCTGTGGTTAAAAGTATGAGGAAGTATATTTTGTCAAGCAGTATAATATTTATCTAGGATATGCATATTACCTGCTGTTTTCCCTGTCTAGTTTTCAAGTATATCTTTTTGAACTTTAGTCCCTCTGTGATTGATTTGTACCTCACCTTGATTCAAAGAAATTCAAGGGGACTGTCTCTTAACTTTTTTTCCTTTTTTTTTTTTTGGTTGTTATTTGTTTTGCGTGTGTGTGTGTGTGTGTGTGTGTATGTGTGTGTGTGTGTGTGTGTGTATGTGTGGTTGAGACAGGGTCTCACTCTGTTGCCCAGGCTGGAGTGCAGGGGTGCAATCATAGCTCACTATAACCTTGAACTCCTCTGCTAAAGCAATCTTCTTGTTTTAGTCTCCTGAGTAGCTAAGACTATAGGTGCACACTACTATGCCTGGCTAATTTTTTAATTTTTTTTTAGAGATGGGGTCTGACTATGTTGCCCAGGCTAATCTTGAACTCCTCGCTTCAACTGATCCTCTGGCTTGGCTTCCCAGAGTGCTGGGATTATTTAAAAACCAAGGCACCACATCCAGCCTTGGTTTTTAAATTCTTTTCAGGAAGTCTTTTTATTAAAAATGAAACTATATTCCAACCTCAAATGCATTCATACATGGGGAAAATGTAACTTTTTGAATGCATTGAATTTATAAATGAATAAATTCTTAGTTTTTATTTATATCTTAAGTGGGCCTTAAATTAGAGACCAATACAACTCACAAACCATTGCTACCTATGAAACCTCTCTTTTTCAACGTTTGTCTGTTCTCAGTTGTATTCTAAATAACTTCCATCTTCCATCATTATCATTAATATAATACTGGCAAGAGTAGAATGGAAATGATATTACCCTGAGTGTTTTTAAATTTCCAAAAGATACTCGGAATCTTCTGCCTGCATTTCAACAGGGCCTTGGCTTCAATTGCTTATTTTACTATAAAGTATGTTTCACATGTTGGCCACAATCTCCTTAAATATACTTTGCTATTTGACCGATGTAAAATCATACCCTAGAAACACCTGCATCCAAGAATAACTGCTGTAGACCAACGTGTCTCAGGCTTTAATGCAAATACCAGTCACTTGGGGATCTTGTTAAAATGTACGTTCTGATTAAGCAAGGTTGACATAGGTCTGAGATCCTGCATTTCCAACAAGCTTCCTTGTGATGCCACTGCTCCTGGTCTAGGTACCATACCTTAGGGAGAAAGTATGGGTTACATCTGTATGTCTAGTGCCTCATAATGCATTTGCAAAGTGTTACAGGTCTAACTTGTTCTTAGGGAGTGGTTCTCAAACTTTAGCATGCATGAGAATCACTTGGGAGAATGTTTGCTCTAAATTTACATGCTTGGGCTCCACTCCTCAGAGTCTATTTTGGTGGGGCTTTGGGACCCAAGAATTTGCACTTTTGAAAACTCTTCAGATTTTGATGCATATGGACTAACACCACAATTTGAGAAACTGATACTTTAAAGTTTGGAATTGCTATAGAAATTCATGATCCCTTCTGGAATGACAGCTTGTTAAAGCCAAGCAAGGATACAGTGAAAAGCCCATCTGAAAGGAGATTGCTTTGAATGCCAGTGTAGTATTTGGTTAATGGGGAAGCAGTAGTATAATTTTGCATGCTTTTCTTTCCTATCCCATTGCCTCAGGCAATATAATTTACTAGGTGTATAATTTATTGTAATATATCAATAGTGAAGATCATAGCTCCTCCCTAATTAACCCTAGAGGAGTCTTAATTGGATAATTGGTTAGAAATAGTAGATGAGTAGGTATATTAAATGTTGTTGAGTGTATGATCAGTATTGATTCCTCTCTTGGATACTGACCAGGATATTTACTCTCTCTCTCTGGGAAACATCTATATCTTTAATATTACTTGCTATTATATTTATCAATCACAAGAATAGCCTGTTCTTATGAAATATAGAGTTGGTTCTCATGTGTTTTGTTAAAAGGAATTCAGATAACTAGTGAGTTGTCATTTTCATTTAAGACAGAAGTTAAATTCTAAAAGTATGTCACTCAAAGTGAATATTTAAAAATTCTATCTTTTAATAACTTGAAGATTGATTCTTCATCTATTCATGTCTCTGTTTTAAGGATGTGGGTGGTATTTATATAATTCCTAATTGATTCTATGCAAATTATTTTAAACAAAAAGGTTATGTAGAGGTTATAGTTATTAGGTAATCTTGTCAGAAACAGTGCCATTTAGAATACTTGGTTCAGCAAACTGTTTAATGTCAGCCAAAGTGATTTAAAAGCTTTATTTAGGATTAATCCATCATCTGCTTAAATTTATTATCTCATTTATTCACGAATTTGCATATGACTTTGCAATTCAAAAATTTTAAGCAAACAGTGGTATACCCAAAAATGGATTACAGGATAAATTGAATTAAAGCAAACTGCAATGCAGTCAAGGCCCACCCTGGACAGAAGCGTGGGATTAGTGAGCTGTGATTGCATCACTCCTTTTCTGCTTCTCTGTCTTTAAAAGCAAGCTTCTTTATGCTGTCCCTGGATGGTTTTGTTCCACTGCTACGCTGTGAGGTCTCTCTTGCCCTTGAGGATTTAAAGTTTTGTATCAGATATAGATTTGAAGATCATCATGACCAAATGTAGTTAGTGCTAGGTGAGAAGGATATCTGTAACACAAAATGCTTTATGGTCACAGAGAGATTAGTTCTGTCTGAAGGGAAAGGGGAGAAGATGACAAACATGCCATATGGGCAGTTAACATATAATCCTTCCATGGGTGAGGATACTGGACCAAATGACCTTTTTTGGAGTGCCTTTCTGTTATGAATTTTCTAGTTTATTAATAACCTAAGAACTGTGCCTCATAGTCCATAATATTCATACCTCTCAAAACCAAGGTAGTTAGGATTGGGGAGGAAAAAGGCTCTAATGATTTTTAAAGTAGACCTAAACAATTTGCACTGCATGTTTGTTTGACCTGATTTTTTACTCTTACCCTTCTTTATCTGTCCAGGTGCCTTTGTGTACTACCAAAGCTTTAACCTGCTGTCCTCTCAAACTTTTTTAAAATTTTGCTATAACTACAAGTTTATCAAAATAGTCATTTATACTTGATGCCAGCCCAGTCTGAAACAGCTGCAATCTAGCTTCTGCCGCCAGCACTTGACTGTGAGTGCTCATTTGAAGACTATCAGTGATACACTAATTAAAACTCCAGTGACTGCTCTGGCTTTGTGTTCCTTCATCTCTGCCATAATTGAATCATTGACCACTTTTTGCTTGAAATTCTCAGTTCACACTGCTTTCTGTTGAGTGCTTCTCACGCCACCTCAGTGGTACTTGTTCAATGTCTTCCTTTTCTACTTTCCTTTAATTTAGTTGCACAAAGCCCCCACCTGAAATATCACCCTCTATACTCATCTCTGCCTATTAGCAGATCCTACCTGTGCTATAAGGCCTGGTTCATATGCCATCTTACCTTTAAATCTTTGAGCTAAAATGTTTTCTCAGTTCTGTAGTTTTTGATCTAATTTTTACTTGGAGCACTTTTAAGATGAGTGTTTCCTTGACAGTATGATTGTGTACACATTTCTTACCTACTCTAGCAGTTGTTAAGAAAAGGAGGAGAGAGATCATCACTATAGCTTCCCCAATGCTGTGCATTATCAGAAATCTTTAAATATGTTTCTCAATGTACTGTGGTAGGCAGAATAATAACACCCCACCAAAGATGCCCATGTCTTATTCTTTGAAAACACTGAATATGTTAGGTTACATGGCAAAATCGAATTAAGATGGAATTAAGGCTGTTAATCAGTTGACCTTAAAATGTGGAGATTAATCTGAATTATGGTAGTGGGCTTGTTGTAATCATAAGCATCACAAAGTAAAAGAGGGAGGCAGAAGAGAAAGTAAAGAGTGATACCTTGTGAGATCTCAGCCCTTTCTTTAAAGATGGAAGAGAAAAGAACCATGAGCAAGGAATGTGGGAAGCCCTTAAAAACTAGGAAAGGCAAAGAAAAGGCAAGAAAGTAGATATCCCCCCAGAGCCTCCAGAAGGAATGCAGCTGACATCCTGATTTTGGTCTAGAGAGACCCATGTCAGATTTATGACTTACTGAACTGTTAAATATAGATATTCTAAAAATGCAGAGACTGTGGGATAAATAAAATAGGAAAATAAATAAACTCATTATTCCAAGACTTGCTTAATTCCCTTTAGAGGTAATTTGCTCATTATTACACTGTTTTTTGGTTGTTTTACAAAGGAATTCTATATAATGTAGTTATCTCAATGAAGAAGGAGCCCTGATAAGATATATTGATTTATTTTTCTTTCTTTTTTTTTTTATGTTGTGAAACAGTCTTGTTCTGTTGCCCAGACTGGAGTACAGTGGCATGATATAGGCTCACTGCAGCCTCTATCTCCCAGCTCCAGAGCTGGCTGTGAGCCAAGATCTCACCACTGCACACCAGCCTGAGCGACAGAACAAAACTCCATCTCAAAAAAAAAAAAAAAAAAATTCTTAGCTATTATGAATAGTGCTGCAATAAACATTGGAGTGCAGATACCTCTTTGATATTCCGATGTCCTTTCTTTTGGGTATATATTCAATAGTGGAATTGCTGGATCTTATAGTAGCTCAATTTTTAGTTTTTTGAGGAGCCTCCAGACTGTTCTCCATAGTGGTTGTATTAATTTATATTCCCACCAACAGTGTAGGAAGGTTCGCTTTTTTCCGCATCTGTTATTGCCTGTCTTGGATGAAGGCCATTTTAACTGGGGTGAAAAGAGATCTCATTGTAGTTTTGATTTGCATTTCTCTGATGATATTGATTACCTTTATATATACCTGTTTGCCATTTGTATGTCATCTTTTGAGAAATGTCTTTTCAGATATTTTCCCATTTTTTAATAAGATTGTTGGACTTTTCTCCTGTAGAGTTGTTAGAGCACTGTATAGATTCTGGTTATTAATCCCTTGTCAGATGGGTAGTTGCAAATATTTTCTCCTATTCTGTGGGTTGTCTCTTGACTTCGTAGATTGTTGCCTTTGCTATACAGAAGAATTTTGCCTTGATGTGATCCCATTTGTCCATGTTTACTTTGGTTGCCTGCTCTTGTGTGGTGTTACTCAAGAAATTTTTGCCCAGGCTAATGTTCTTAAAAGTTTCCCCAATATTCTCTTGTAGTAGTTTCATAATTTGAGACCTTAGATGTAAGTCTTTAATCCATTTTGATTTGATATTTGTATATGGTGAGAGATAGGGGCCATTCTTATGCATACGGATATTCAATTTTCCTAACATTTATTAAAGAGACTGTCCTTTCCCCAGTGTATTTTCTGAGCAACTCTGTCAAAAATGAGTTCATTGTAGATATGTGGGTTTATTTCTGGTTTCTTTATTCTGTTCCACTGGTCTGTGTGTCTTGTTTTTATGACAATACCTTGCCATTTTGGTTACTATAGCTCTGTCATATAATTTGAAGTCAGTAATGTGATTCCTCCAGTTTTATTATTTTTTGCTTAGGGTAACTTTGTCTATTCTGAGTTTCTGTGCTCTCATATAAATTTCAGGATTGCTTTTTCTATTTCTGTGAAGAATGTCATTGGTATTTTGATAAGGATTGCACTGAATCTGTAGATTGCTTTGTGTAGTATAGACATTTTAAGAAGATTAATTCTTTCAATACATGAACATGAAATATCTATCCATTGGTGTGTGTGTGTGTGTGTGCTCTATAATTTCTTTCAAAAGTGTTTCATAGTTTTCATTGTAGAGACCATTTACTTCTTTGATTAATTCCTAGGTATTTAATTTTTTGCAGCTATTGTAAATAGGATTACTTTTTAAATTTCTTTTTTGGATTGTTTGCTGTTGGCATATAAAAATGATTTTTGTATGTTGATTTTGTGTGCTACAACTTTATTGAATTTGTTTATCAGTTCTAATATTTTTTGGTGGAGTCTTCAGTTTTTCTTTTTTCTTTTTTTTTTTTTTTTTGAGACAGAGTCTCACTCCGTCACCAGGCGCCAGGCTGGAGTGCAGTGGTGCAACCTCGGCTCACTGCAACCTTTGCCTCCTGGGTTCAAGCAATTCTCTTGCCTCAGCATCCCTAGTAGCTCGGACTACAGGCACGTGCCACCACGCCCAGCTAATTTTTTTTGTATTTTTAGTAGAGACGGGGTTTCACCATGTTGGCCAGGATGGTGTCTTGATCTCTTGACCTTGTGATCCGCCTGCCTCAGCCTCCCAAAGTACTCGGATTACAGGCGTGAGCCACCGCACCCGGCCCAATTTTTCAAATATAAGATTATATCATTTGCAAACAAGGATAATTTGACTATTTCCTTTCCAATTTGATGCTCTTTATATCCTTCTCTTGTCTGACTGCTCTAGCTAGAACTTCCAGTACTATGTTGAATAACAGCGGTGACAGTGGACATTCTTGTCATGTTCTAGATCTTAGATGAAAGGCTTTCAGTTTTTCCCGATTCAGTATAATACCAGTTGTTGATTTGTTGCATATGGCTTTTATTACATTGAGGTATGTTCCTTCTATCCCCAGTTTTTGGAGGGTTTTTACCATGAAGGTATGTGGAATTTTGTGAAATGCTTTTTCAGCATCAGTGGAAATGATCATATGGTTTGTGTCCTTTATTCCGTTGATAGGATATATCACATTTATTGATTTGCATATGTTGAATCATCCTTGCATTCCAGGGATAAATCCTACTTGGCCATGATGAATGATCTTTCTAATGTGTTGTTGAATTTGGTCTGCTAGTACTTTGCTGAAGATTTTTGCATCAATATTCATCAATGATACTGGCCTGTAGTTTTTTTTTTTGATATGTCTTTGCTTGGTTTTGGTATAAGGATAATACTGGCCTTATAGAATGAGTTTGTAAGCATTCCTTCCTCTTTTATTTTTCTAAATAGTTTGATTCAGGTTGACATTATTTCTTCTTTAAATGTTTGGTAGAAATTAGCGGTGAAGCCATCAGGTCCTGGGAAACCTGGGAAACATTTTATTACAGCTTTGATATTGTTACTCGTTATTGGTCTCTTCAGGTTTTTTATTTCCTCCTCATTCACTCTTGGTAGGTTGTATATGTCTAGGAATTTATACATTTCTTCCAGATTTCCTAATTTATTGACATGTGTTTGCCCATAGTAGCCACTTTTGATCCTTCGAACATCTGCAGTATCAGTTGTAATGTCTCCTTTTTCACTTCCAATTTCATTTATTTGTTTTTTTTTCTCTTTTTTTATTAGTCTGGCTAAATGTTTGTCAGTTTTGTTTAACTTTTCAGAAAACGAACTTTTTGTTTCATTGATCTTTATACTGTTTTCTTCATGTCAGTTTCATTTATTTCTGCTCTGATCTTTGTTACATCTTTTCTACTAATTTTGGGTTTGGTTTACTCTTGGTTTTCTAATTCTTTAAGATACATTGTTCAGTTGTTTATATGAAGGTTTTCTTCTTCTTTGATGTAAGTACTTATCTATAAACTTTTCTCTTAGTACTGTATCCCATAGGTTTTGCTATGTTATGTTTTTATTATCTTTTTTTACAAGATACTTTTCAATTTCCTTCTTAATTTCCTCATTGTGACCCACTGGTCATTCAGGAACATATTAATTTCCATGTATTTATATAGTATCTAGAATTCCTTGTTATTAATTTCTGACTTCAGTACATTGTGGTTAGACACTTGATATCTTTTCAGTTCTTTTTAATGTTTTAAGGCTTATTTTGTGACCTAACATATGGTCTATTCTTGAAAATGATCCATGTGCTGAGGAAAAGAATGTATATTCTTCAACTGTTACATGAAATGTTCTGTAAATATGTAGTAGGTCCATTTGGTCTGTAGTGAGATGTTTCTTTGTTGATTTTCTGTCTGGAAGATATGTCTAATGCTAAGAGTGGGGTATTGAAATCTTCAGCTATTATTCTATCGGAGTTTATCTTTCTCTTTAGTGCTAATAATATTTGCTTTATATATCTGGGTTTTATAGTATTGGGTGCATAGATATTTACAATTGTTATATCCTTTTGAGGAACTGACCGTTTTATCATTATATAGTAACCTTCTTTGTCTCATCTTATAGTTTTGTCTTGAAGCCTATTGTGTCTATTAGAACTATAACTACTGCTCTTTTTTGGTTTTTATTGGCATGGAATATCTTTTTCCATTCCTTTAATTTTAGGCTATGTATGTCTTTTTAGGTGAAGTGTTTTTTTTTTTTTTTTTTTTTTTTGCAGGCAACAGATCATTGGGTCTTGTTTCTTTATCCATTCGGCCACTTTGTGCCTTTTTTATTGGAGAGTTTAGTTCATTTAGATTCAATGTTATTATTGATAATTAAGGACTTAGTACTGCCTGTTTGTTTGTTTTTGGTTGTTTTGTGGTCTTCTCATCCCTCTTTCCTTCCTTCCTATCTTCCTTTTAGTTAAGGTGATTTTCTCTGTTGGTATGATTTAATTTCTTGCTTTTTATTTTTTCTGTATCCATTGTATGTTTTCTGATTTGAGGTTACCATGAGACTTGCAAGTAATATCTTATAACCCATTATTTTAAGCCATAACAACTTCACACTGTTTGTATAAACAAACAAGCAAAAAGAAAACTGATTTAAAACTCTGCATGTTAACTTCGTCCCAGGTAGTTAACTTTTTGTTGTTTTTACTTACATTTTATTGTACTGCCTGTCTTCAAAAATTCTAGTAGTAGGGCTGGGCTTGATGGCTCATGCCTATAATCCTAGCACTTTGGGAGGTTGAGGCGGGTAGATTGCCTGAGTTCAGGAGTTCGAGAACAGCCTGGGCAACATGGTGAAACCCTGTCTCAACTGAAATACAGAAAGTTAGCTAGGCATGGTAGCTCATGCTTATAGTAGTTCCAGCTACTCAGGAGGCTGAGGCAGGAAAATCACTTGAACCTGGGAGGCGGAAGTTGCAGTGAGCCGAGATCACACCACTGCACTCCAGCCTGCACAACAGAGCAAGACTCCATCTCCAAAAAAACAAAAAAAATTGTAGTAGTTACTATTTTCTATTGGCTTGTCTTTTAATCTTTCTATTTAATATAAGTAGTTTACACACTACAGTTACAATTTTGTAGTATTCTGTTTTCTTCTGTGAAGTGAGTCTGTACTTTCAGTTTATTTCTTATCACTCATTAATGTCCTTTTCTTTCTGATTGAAGTACTCCCTTTAGCATTTCTTATAGAACAGGTCTAATGTTGATGAAGGCCTTCAACTTTGTTTGTCTGAGAAAGTCTGTATATCTCCCTGATGTTTGAAGGATATTTTCACTGGATATGCTATTCCAGGATAAAAGGTTTTTCTTTTTTCCTTAGCAGTTTAAATTTATGTCACTCTCTCCTGACCCACAAGGTTTCCACTGAGCTTACTGTCTGACATATTAGAGCTCTAGTGTATCTTATTTGTTTTTCTTCTCTTGCTGCTTTTAGGATACTTTCTTTATCTTTAACCTTTGGGAGAGTAACTATTAAATGTTTTGAGGTAGTTGTCTTTGGGTTAAATCTGCTTGGTGTTCTATAACCTTCTTTTATTTGGATTTTGATATCTTTCTCTAAGTTTGTGAAATTCTCTGTTATTATCTCTTTGGATAAACTTTCTAACCTTATCTCTTTCCCTACTTTTTTTAAGGCCGCTAACTCTTAGCTTTGCTTTTTTGAGGCTATTCTGTAGATCTTCTAGGTGTGCTTCATTGTTTTTTTCCTATTGTCTCCTCTGAGTATATATTTTCAAATAGTTTATCTTAAAGGTCACTAATTCTTTCTTCTGCTTGATCACTGCTATTAAGAGTCTGATCTGTTTTTCAGTGTGTCAATTGTATTTTTCAACTCCAGAATTTCTGCTTCATTCTTTTTAATTATTCCAATCTCTTTGTTCAATTCATGTGGTAGAATTCTGAATTCCTTCTCTGAGCTATCTTGAATTTCTTTCTGTTTCTTCAAAACGTATATTTTGAATTCTCTGTCTGAAAGGTACATATATCTCTTTCTCCAAGAGTGGTCCCAGGTGTTCTGTTTAGTTTGTTTGGTGAGATCATGCTCTCCTGGATTATGTTGATGGTTGTATATATTTTTTGGTGTCTGGACATTGAAGAGTTAGGTATTTATTGTAGTCTTCACATTCAGACTTATTTGTAACAGTCTTTCTTGGGAAGGCTTTCCAGGAATTCTCAAGGACTTGTGCGTTTTGATCTAAGCACTGCCTACATGAAAGGACACCCCAATCCCAGTAATGTTGTGGTTCTTACAGACTCATAGAGATGCCACCTTGGTGGGCTTAGTTAAGATCTGGAAGAATTCTGTGGATTACCAGGTAGAGACACTTGTTCTCTTCCCTTACTTTCTTCAAACCAACAGAGTTCTCTCTGTGTTGAGCTGCCTGGAGCTATGGGTGGGATGACACAAGTACCCTTGTGGTTACCACCACTGGGATTGTGCTGGGTCAGACTTGAAGCCAGCATAGCATTGTGTCTCACCAAAGGCCCACTATGTGCGGGGATTACAGGCGTGAGCCACCACGCCCTGCCTACCTGTAGCTATCTTTACTGAAATATTCTATCATATTGTTACCATATCACAATAACTTAAATATAGTCTCTTTTCCTTTTACCAAGTATAGTAATAGCTAACATTAGTGACTGTTTATTATGTTTCCAGCACTGTGCCCATTTGTAATATTTTGTGAGGATCAATGGACTGAATATGAGGAAACGGCACAAGGAAATTAAGTAACTTCCATGTATGCTTTGAAGTTCATTCTCTTAAATAAGGAAGCTATATTGCATTCCACTGCATTTTTGTTTTCAGCCCTGTCCTTCAAAACCTTACTGTGTTTGTGTAAATTCTGTCTTCCCATGTTCCTGCTCCCCCACCCTCTTGTCCCATTTGGTTTTCTGGTCCTTCTCTGTTGCATGAGTTCTATTTCCCTCCTTTTATTACCTGAGGTCTTTCTGGCACACTGATTCTCGGAGCTTGTTTTTATGTTCCTCTTCCCCTCCCACTCTTTGCCCTTTTGTCATTGGCAGCTTCTTGCAGATTCCCTTGCTCTTTTTATTTTTTCTCTCTCAGTCCAACAAAGACTGCATACAAAGAGCCGTGACCTTGTCATTTGAACAAAAGATTCCAAGAACCCTGCGTAGGTTGGTTATTGATTTGCTTAACTGAAAAAACTGATTAGCTACTTCATCTGTTGTTGAGTGTCTCTATGAATGTCAGGGAGTTACATGTTACGGTATTAATAGCTCTGACAGTGACTGTCTTCAAATTAATTTTACTGACTGATTTTATCTTAGAGGTCTTATCTATAGAATGATCACTGTACTATCTCCCAAAAGGAAAGATAAAATCCCTGAAAGTGCATTACCTTAGAAGCTTATTTTAAATAAGTTTTATTTTTTTTTATTTCACATTTTTAAAGTTCTAAATTATGCTTGGAAAAGATATCATTTAGGCCTTTAAGTTTCTTTTAGCTTTGAACTTACTGATTTTTATTTTTTGTTTAGATTTGAAATGTGATAATTGAGAAGAGTGTAATCATTCAGCAAAGGAAGAGTTAAGTAATATATGAATGTATATGTAAACCTAACTATATATATTTACAGAAATATGCATATGCTTTCATAAATATTAATCATATGTGATTATATATGTAATATTTACATCTTCCTTAGGAATGCTAGTTAATAAAAAGGTCTTATTGAATTCAAATTTGTTTTACAATCTTCATTTTAATTATTTGTCATTATTTCTGCGCAACTTTGGAAAACCAGGTCTATTGAACTTATGGGTATGGGAAATTCATATATTTAAACTGAAACAAAACTTTTAATTTAATTTAATTTAATTATTATTAATATGAGACAGAGCTTCACATTGTTGCCTAGGCTGGAGTGCTGTTGCATGCAATCTCAGCTCACTTCAACCTCTGCCTCCTGGGTTCAGACAATTCTTCTGCTTCAGCCTCCTGAGTAGCTGGGATTACAGGTGTATGTCACCACACCCAGCTACATTTTTTTTTTGTAGTTTTAGTAAAGATGGGGTTTCACCATATTGGCTAGGCTGGTCTTGAACTCCTGACCTCAAGTGATCCACCTGCTTCGGCCTCCCAAAGTACTAGGATTATAGGCGTGAGCCACTGTGCCCCGCCTAAAACAAAACGTTAATTGTGACTTTTTAGCATCACTTTCTCCACATAAAAGCCAATAATTGACTCTTTGATATGTTACCTTATGAAATAAATTTGATATTATTTCTTTGATTTCTATGTGTTTTATCAATTCAAGAAATCTTTCCTTCCAGAAGAATAGTCTTCTATCTGATATTAGTTGGTGATATGCTGTGGCCTGTACTGCAGTAGAAAATTTTTGTTTATAGTCTAAATTCCTTTTGGATAACCTTAGGAATTAATTATTTTAATAAGTAGAATAGGTTTTCTAGTATTAACAAGTTGTAATTATTTACCCCTTCATTTTTTTCAATCTTACAAAAGGCCAAAGTATCATAATAAACAAATCCAGTAGAACTGGAGAAGAAACTAAAAATGAGTTTCTTTATGCAAAATTGCTACCAGATATAATGCATTATGATATGGGGAGTGGCTTAGAGTTCATATATTCTTACAGTTTATATATTCTTGATGAAATGTTTTACAGAACTTAGAAATTCAAGTTAAAAACACTCGATTATTTTATGTGGATTAATTTTGAAAGTAATAGCATAGTAGAAAGATGATTGTAATCGTCAAAGATTTTCAAATTAGTGTATACCGTTGATATGACTTAGAACATTTGGGAAAACTATAGGCATATTTTGGCATAGAAAAGAACAAAATGTGGACTATTGCTTTTACTTTTTTGTTTTATTTCAATTTGATGTTTACAAGTGTTGAGGTTATTTTATATAGAATTAGAAAGCTTAGATTTCTAGAAACATGGATTCTTGGTGGTGGGTTTGAGCATCAAACACATTGGCTTGAGTCAGAGCTTCATCCATTTCAAGCAATCTTACCTTGGCTACCATTCCCAGCCTCAGTTTTCTTGGTTATAAGATGGGAATAATTATGGCAGTTATCTCATTGAATTATTGTGAAGATGAAATAAAATGTTCAGCACAGGACCCGGCACTTGTTGAGAGTTAGCAAATGGTAATTGTTGCTAGTTGTAGAGATGACAGTAGTTCTAGTGTTGTTTAGTGTGAGGAAATAAAATCAAACCGGAAACATACCTTACATCACTTTCATATCTTTCTCTCTGTTGTCAATCTCTGTTCCTAAGACTCTTTTTTAAGTTTATATATTATAATAATGTCAATTTCAGACCCTAATAACTTCCAAACTGTTTAGAATCACAGTTATGTAATCATAAACTTTTAGAGCTGAAGGGAGTTTTGGGATCATTTAGTCCAAATCTCTTATTTTAGAAGTAAGAAAAGTATGTTCAGAGTAGTGAAGTGACTTATTCAGTATAAATTACTTGTGGCAGGTCCTTTCCTTCCTCCCTCCCTCCCTCCCTCCCTCACTCCATTCCTCCCTTCCTTCCTTCCTCCCTTTTTCTTTCTTTCTTTCTTTCTTTCTCTCTTTTTCTCTTTCTTTCTTTCTCTCTTTCTTTCTTTCTCTTTCTTTTCTTTCTCTTTCTTTCTTTCCGCTTCCTTCCTTCCTTCCTTCCTTCCTTCCTTCCTTCCTTCCTTCCTTCCTTCCTTTCTTCCTTTCTTCCTTTCTTTCTTTCTTTCTTCTTTCTTTCTTTCTTTCCTTCCTTTCTTAGATGGAGTTTCTATCTTGTCATCTAGGCTAGAGTACAATGGCATGATCTCAGCTTACTGCAACCTCCGCCTCCTGGGTTCAAGCGATTCTCCTGCCTCAGCTTCCCAAGTAGCTGGGACTACAGGTGTGCACCACCATGCCTGGCTAATTTTTGTATTTTAGTAGAGACAGGATTTCACCACATTGACCAGGCTTGCGTAGGCAGTTTTTCCCTCACAGTGTAAACAAAGCCTCTGGGAAGTTCAAAGTGGGCAGAGCCCACCACAGCTCTGCAAAACCGCTGTAGCCAGATGGCTTCTGAAAGAAAGGTAGCAGCCCTAGTCAGGGGCTTGTAGATAAAACTCCCGTCTCCTTGGGACAGAGCACCTTGGGGAAAGGGCAGCTGTGGGCGCAGCTTCAACAAACTTAAGCATTCCTGCCTGCCAAGTCTAAAGGGAGCAGCAGACCTCCCGGCATAGCACTCGAGCTCTGCTAAGGGACAGACTGCCTCCTCAAGTGGGTCCCTGACCCCCATGTCTCCTAACTGGGGGATACCTTCCAGCAGGGGTCAGCAGACACCTCATCCAGGAGAGCTCCGGCTGGCATCTGGCAGGTACCCTCTAGGAAGAAGCTTCCAGAGGAAGGAACAAGCAGTAATCTTTGCTGTTCTGCAGCCTCCTCTCTGCTTTTTCTCCGAATAATACAGTTATGCAATTTTCTTTGTTATTAAATGTCAGGATTATTTTCTTATCAATGTAGTTTTCAGTTATTTCTGCCATGTTCTTTTTGGAAAACTCTTGATTGCTTTTTAGTTAAATAGTACCATAGCCAGAGAAAAAGTGGCTAAGATCTGATGACATTTGATGAGTTGGTATGTTGTTTGCAGTTGTGTATTTTGACCAGTTCTCTATTTGAGAGAGATGTTTTCTCCTGGAAGTGCTGGAGAAATTGTTGCAGCATAATTCCTTAGAAAAATTACTGATAGTATTATGCTTGTGAAACACATCTAGATCAGGGATATCTCAGGGAAATGATTGTCCTTTCTGAACAAGTGCCACATATTTTTATTTGTAAACTTATTTTCTTCTCATCCTGGAAATAATGATATTAAAAACATTGTATGACTAGTGATCTGTGTCTCTGGTATACAAACGATGACTATTTTATTATTTCTATATAATAAGCAAGTCCTGTTGTGTTCATTTAGTTAGAAATGAAAAAGAAACCAGCACACCTGCATTTTACATTTAGTTAATTTGTGGTGGGATAGTATTATACCATCTTTTTAAAACTACTGGCAAATTTTAAATGTTCAGTGCACTATTTAGGAATGAGAAGTCTATTCAGGGCAAGGTAATTAGAGCATCTTTGACTAGAATATCTCTGAGTAAAAATAGCTAGTCTCAATGTTGGAGTAAGGTAATTAAGACCTGAAGAATAATGATGAAAACCTTTTGCTCAGATACCCTTTCTTTATTTAAGTTTAATGCCTTGCATTCAAAATAGTGAATGCTAGCCTAGAAATCTCTATATAATAAAAGTAGCCCATTGAGTACTACTGAGTGAGATAAGTAGTAATACCTATTCTATATCCTTGCAGAAAGGAAATGCATGTTGTCTAGTAACATAACAGCTTATAAATTAACAAACATTCATTTTTCTTCTCTTTTGTCTTATGTTAACTTTATGTATATTTATATACGTAATCCGCTAACTCCTTCCTCCTCTTCTTTCTTCCTTCTTCCTCAGGTAATATACAAGAATTTACTTTAGTAACATAAATCAAGATTGCTGGATTTGATGTTCTTCTTAACTCTCTGACAAACCATTTCTTGCCCTTTTTCCTCCCAAATCTTAAATATAGGCATCTTTCAATGAGTTGTCTCAGCCTCATTTTTTCCCCTATAATCTATGCTTTGGTAATCCTTCATTCCTACAACTACACTTTATGCAATGATTCCTAAACATATATTCCTGGTCAAGTTTCCTGGACTCCAAAATTGTATTTCCAGCTGTTGCCTGGATTTCTGTATTTGAAATGTAATGACATCTTAAACTGAATGACTTCAAAGTCAAGAGTCATTTTCTATTTCATCTAATCATCCCACCTCCTCTTCACACAACCTTCACTATCTCAGTTCATGACACCATTGGTCACTTCTGACAACTTGCAGTATTTTACACATCCAGCTAAAGTCATGTCCATTCTACTTATGTAACATCATCAAATTTATCTCCTTCATTCTGTTCTCACTGCCCTTGCTGAGGTTGAGGCCCACATATCCTCTTGCCAGGAATATAGCAGCTGCTCTCAATCTTCATGTGCTGCTTCACCACTCCATTCTACCCACTTTCATAGGTGTGCTTTCTTAAGAACTGAACTGATAATGCCATTACTCTGTTTAAAAACTTCCACTGGACCTTCACTGCCTCTTAATCTAAGACCAGAATTTTTAGACTTGTTTGCAAGGCCTGTCCCAGTTTAGCTCTTTAGCCTCCTTTTACACACATGTCATATTCTAGAAAAATGGAATGAATTATTCCCCCTCAGATATGTTGTTATTTTCCATCCGTATGTCTTTTCATAATATGTAAGCTTCATGAGGGCAAAGATTTTCTTTTAATCTCCTTTGTTTACTGTTTTATCCTTAGCAAGTAAAAGCCATATGTCACACATAACAGGTACTCAGTAAATATTTGCTGAATGAATACGTAAGTAAATGGATTGAAGAAGGAACTGGAAGATATATTTCATGATACTCACCTATTCCTTTCTGACTTTGGGTTCTGAGTAAGACTTCTGTATCTTCTCAGTAAGTTTTCTTTGTTTATGCCAACTTAAGTGAATTATATTACTTCTAATATAATGATAGTTTACTGAGACAGCACAAAAAGGTTAGAAAGGCAACTTGAATAGAGGGACTTGGTTTAGAGACCTGTTTCATTTTGAAAAGGCTCCTCTCAGCTTTGCTTTGTCATTCACACACTACAAATGAACAAAACCCCACTCAAAGGTCAGGTATCCCACAACCCAAATATGTGCTGAAGGAAGAAACATCCTGCTTTCAAGGGAACAACAATACCATGTTTTTGGTTGCATGTAACAAAGAAATTTAATAAGAGAGTCATGTATTGATTACAGATATACAGCTAAACAGACCATTTATCCTATGATTCTAATTTATACACTAATTAGTTGATTTTTAAAGCAAACTAATTTGGTTGTTTGTCAGGCCACAATAAAGCTATCCCCAATATTTTGTATCCACATTCATTTTCTTAATAAATGACCAAAACTTTAGGTAAGAAGCAGAAGCAGAATAATGATGAAAATGTGATATCAAAACTTTGAGGTTTTAACTACTAGTTATGTTTCTTAAGGAATCAAGACCTGAGATGGAAACTCCAGATTCATAACCTGATAAAGTATTTTCGAGTTTGAAAGATATTTGAAACACCTTTAAAAGCCAACTACATAGCTTCAGTTATGTGGAAGAATGTGATAGATAAAGGACAGCTTAGATTTTAAGCATGAAGTCAAGAAATAAATGTGTTTATAAGGTACATAAGGCTACAGATTAAGAAGGATGGGACCTGTTTCTTTACCAACCAAACATTTATGCAGAGATATATGTTTTTTAGTGAAACATAGCGTGCTGATAAGTATGCAATTTTCTTTGGTTATAAGAATCTAAGAGGCTTATATGAGATGCTAAATGTTTATGATTGAATAAGCTTACTCTAAGAAGCACAAATTTAGAAACAAGGAACTATAATAAATTAAACCATAGTTTCTACCTAAGAGAAATTAAAATTTCATGTTTATTTCATGACTACTGGAGTAATTGTAGGCATACTGAGCATGTTTCTTTCATTTGATTTAATTTTCTGACTCTCCATCCATCTATCCCCTGGTTAAAACCAATTCTCTCCTGGTGGGCTTTTCAATAACATTTGATTTCCTTACATATTGTGAAGTGTTTTAGATGATTTTTTCTCAATCTTTTACTTATTTAAGATTTTACTTGACAAAGTATAATTGTACATATTCATGGGGGTACATAATGATGTTTTGATACACAAAATGTACAGCGATCAGGGTAATTAGCATATCCATTGTTTCAACTAGATGATTTTTAATAAATAATAAACTGATCTTATTTCTAACTAGTTAGGAAAAACGAAGAGTTTCTTCGTTATATTTACGCACAACACAAGGGTGCTTATGAGAATATGAGACTTAACATCTAGGACACAGCATTTCTTGCGAAGTATTCTATTCATGGTGATAGCTAATAATTGACATTATTCTCAGGGACAGTAGTGGTGGTAGTATTGCCACTAGAGGTATAGCTTCTACTCACTGGCTTCCAGCAAACATGGTTCTTGTTATGTATTTTCCAATTAACACTTACATAATGTCTGAAATGTATGGTGGCAAGTGTTTTAGCTTGTTTTACTTTACAATAGGAACATAAGGAAGACAAGCATATACATCAGAAATCAGTGCTTAAGACCATACTAAAATGTATGTGTTATGCTAGCACAATACCATCTTCGAAGTGAAGGGGACAACTGAAATTTATTATCCTGCCATATATGAAAAGACGTGTTTCAAAGCATAATGACCACACTGTAAACCTTCACTCTTTCTCTACTTTAAATCTGCACATAGATAGCAGTTCAAACATTCAGAATAGGGTAGCCAGGTAAATCAGAATTTTCATTATCTGGATTTATATGGCTCACCTGGTGAACTGGGGGAGGCCTCTATGACAAAGGTGTTAAATGTATACTTTTCTGAAGCCCAAAATGCTGAAGACATTGCTTTAGCTGAGGTTATTCTTCTCAGAAAAGAATAATGATTTAAACACGTACATATATAAAATATGTATGTTATTCAAGATATGTTTTAAATAAAGACATACACATACAAATTTTCTAGCTCTTGCTTACATTCTTCATCTATAGTGCTGTAATGCAATGAAATTAAGCCTCTCTGGTAGCTGCAGTTCTCCCTGAGAGTAAGTTTCTGTTATAGCACCATTATGCTGCAGGGTCTCACATATGCCTTAAGGAAATACTTTATGACAGTTGTTAATATTATAGCCAAATGATGCTTTTATTCCAATTTAATCATTCATATAAGGTACATATAGCATCTAGTAAGTACTTTTATTTTTTCCATTAAGTGCTTTTAAAATGTTGATTCTATAGCATCACTCAGTAATATTTATCAGTGTAATTTTAAGTGTTATTTACTCTTATTTGGCTTGAAATATAATGTCTGCCATTTAATGGACTATTTACTACCTAAAAAAATAAACTTTGAGGCCAGATGCAGTGGCTCACGCTTGTGATCCCAGCACTTTGGGAGGCTGAGGCAGGAGGAACGCTTGAGGCTAGGAGTTTGAGCCAGCTGGGGCAACATAGTGAGACCCTATCTTTACAAAAATTAAAAAAAAAAAAATTAGCCAGGCTTGGTGATACATGGCTGTAGTCTTAGTTACTCCAGAGGCTGAGGTGGGAGTATCACTTGAGCCCAGGAGGTTGAGGCTGCAGTGAGCCATGATCTCACCACCACTGCATTACAGCCTAGACCACAGAGCAAGACCATATCCCCCCAAAAATAAATAAAATTTGAGCCTAGTAGCTGTTGTCATTTGCCACTTTTCTAGTCTAAATCATTATTATAGGCTATACCATATTACTGACATATTTTGACTAATGTAACAAATGCTTTTCCAACTTAACATTTTTCACAGTTTATCTCTTTTGATTTGGAATTTCTCTTAATATTATACTGTTATCTAAAACAGTTTTATTTAGATAACGTTCTTTAAAATGGATAGTACAAATAACATCCTTGTTAGGTCTGTAACTAACAGGCAATAAATTTGAATCACACTTCATATGAAAAATTGTAAAGCCAAGCTAAAAATTGTGATTATTTTGGAATGATACATAGTATCATGAAAGTCAAAAGAAGAAAGGATCATGAAGTGATCCTTCTAAATGCTATCACTAAAAAGTGATAGCACTAAATGCTGCTGTTCTTTTAAAGATGAAGGTTCAGCTGTCAGAGCAGGAACCTAAAGGCAAAATCTGAAATTAATAGATCAAGAAATGGCAATATAAGCATATGGCTACTTAGGAATAATTATAATTATTAGATAAAAAGTTGCTCTGGAAAGATGACTCATAAGCAACAGTGGAATCATGGTCTGCTTTGTGATATTGGATTTTGAAATCGTGAAGCATGTGTTATATTTTAAGCCCAAAAAAAAAAAACAGTCGGGGAGGGATCATTGTGTTGGTTGGATTCATTTGCCACCTTAAAATATTTAGGTAAGGAGAGTGGGTTAGAAGCCAGACTTTAAGGAGACAAGAAATGGAGAAGAAGTGGAACAGCAGCCATAGACCACTTCCTCAAAAAGCTTGACCTGAAAGAGTCATATAGCAGTTAAAGACCATGAGATAGAGGAGGGTAATTTGCTGTAAGTTATAACTTACACAGTTTGCTGATTTTTATAATGAATTGAACATATGTACTTGTTTAAATGTTGCACTGCCATTTACTGTTTGCTAAGTAGATGCATGAGAACATTGAGGCCAAAATTATGGTCCCAGGAGCCTCAGTTTCACTCTGGAGTTTTCCCTTAGCAAATACTTGCTTTTCCTGGTCCTTTTGTCTTAGCTAACCTTGGTTTCTAGATCAAGATGATTTTCCTTCTTTGTTTTCACACAATATATTCAATCACACTACACTCTTTTTGATCACAATTCTTTCTGACAGGTTTTTGACTGGATCCAAATTTGTGGGCTGGACCCTGGGAATCTAATTCATATGTCTGTTACAGTACTTCTGAAATATTTTAGTCTCAGACCTGCTTTATATGCTTAAAAATTATTGAGGACCCTAATACTTTTTGTTTATCTGGGTTTTGTCTTTTGATATCTTCCATATTAGAAATCAACCTGAGAAATTTAAAAGATGGTTTTACTTCATTTAAAATAACGTTATTGGCTGGGTGCAGTGGCTCATGCCTGTAATCCCAACACTTTGGGAGGCCAAGGTAGGCGGATCATGAGGTCAGGAGATCGAGACCATCCTAGCATGGCAAAACCCCATCTCTACTAAAATACAAAAAAATTAGCCGGGTGTGGTGGCACGCACCTGTAGTCCCAGCTACTCAGGAGGCTGAGGCAGGGGAATTGCTTGAATCTGGGAGGTGGAGGTTGCAGTGAGCCAAATCGTGCCACTGAACTCCAGCCTGGTGAAAGAGCAAGACTCTATCTCAAAAAAAATTAAACAAAATAAAATAACATTATTAATCCTATTATATGTTAATATAACATTTTTCTGGAAAAGTAACTATTTTCCAATATCAAATATTTTAGTGAGAATATACTTTTTTGCAGATTAAAACAATTAGTAATTTTCAATACGTTATTTACTCATGTCACCATGTTGTACAACAGATCTTTGAATTTACTCCAATTGAAATATTGTATCCTATGAAGTAGTTACTATAATTACAGATAATCTAGGAAAATGGACAAATATTGAGAACAACTCTAATTCATTCAAAATATCCACTACCTTTGGAAAGTAAAACTATCTGCTCCTGTAATAAGATTAGATAAAATCTCAAAATCAATTAGAAGGGACTTGAGCTATTACAGCTTTGAAAATGTGTGTCTCTGTGTTTGTCCATGCACACACACTTAAGTATAATTTATTCAGAAAAATCCCTCCAGTAGGGCTCGTTCTCGCTTGGCAGGAGTGTTGATATTCTAGCTTATCTGTAGTTTGAAGTAATAAGTCAAATAAGTTTTGAGAGATCTTGAGTATTATACTGTAGTTTGAAGACTGATTTGTTACATTTGCAAATTGGTCAGTTTCCGCATACAGACCTTAATACACCTACCTGTGTTAGTTACTTGCTATGTTTGTTATTGTTGCAACCATACCTACATGTTTCATTGAATTACAAGTTCCTTAAGAACAGTGATGGTATTTTTAAAATCTGGAGTAACCCACCATGACTAGGTATTTTGTATTGAAGTGCTCTGTACGTATTGACTGACCCGTACTTGGTAGATAAGGGTTACTATAAATAGAAATAGCCCTTCTTATTACTAATAATGGTGGTAAAGGCATAACTCTGGAAATTATTTTTATTTTTAAAATAAAAATGGTAGAATGAGTATCTTAAGTTGGGTTCTACTATAATATTTGTAACAGATCACTTTGGAGACATTTCTTAGGTACCTGCTAAATCTTTGTTAATCAAAAAAGGAGCCGAGCTTCTAATAGAAGAGTCTGAAAAACAATGATAATAATGATAGTTCCTGGAAAATCACTTGCAAATATTCAAATGCAAAATAAATTGAATAACTTTTGTTAACAGTATAGATTATTATGAAAGTCAAGAAGATTATTATGAAGCTGTATACACACACACACACACACACACACACACACACAGAAACACACACAAACTTTGAGATAGGGTCTTGCTGTGTCATCAAGACTGAAGTACAGTGGCGCAATTACAGCTCACTGCAGCCTCGACCTCCTGGGCTCAAGTGATTCTCCTATCTCAGCTTCCTGAGTAGCTGGGACTATAGGCACATTCCAAATACGCCTATACATGTAATTTCCAGAGTTATGCCTTTACTACGATTCTCACCAAAAAATACAAAAATACGACTAATTATTGTATTTTTTATAGAGATGGGGTCTCCCTTTGTTGCCTAGGCTGGTCTTGAACTGATGGCTTCAAATGATCCTCTCTCCTTGACCTCCCAATGTGCTGGTATTACAGGTGTGAGCCACCATGCCTGGCCCTATATTTTTCAATATTAATTTGAAGAACATTCTTGAATCAATGACTACTACTTGAATATAAAGGACAAATTTAGAGTTATCAAGACTCAATAGATAATTATAGTAGATAATATTTACTGAGTACACACTGTGTGCCAAGCGCTGTGATACATACTGTATGCATTTTCTCATTTAGTCCTCAAAACAAGTTTATTATAATTACCTTTACTTTATAGATGAGGAAACTGGCTTACCGAGGTTTAATAACTAGTCCTAGTTAAGTGGCAGAGCTGAGACTTGAACCCATGGATTTGAACAGTGATTTTTAAGAAATTATTGCTGTTGGAAGGCTGATGCAGGAGAATCGCTTGAGCCTGGGAGGCAGAGGTTGCAGTGAGTCGAGATCGCATCACTGTACTCCAGCCTTGGTGAAAGAGCGAGACTCCATTTCAAAAAAAAAAAAAAAAATGAAAAGGAAAAAGAAATTATTGGTACTTTAAAACATATGTTAATATAGTCCTGTATTAAAATGTTAGCACACAATTCTTTTAAAATGTGGAGCTAACGAATTATTCCAAAGAAAAACTTGTTAGAAAGTCCCTAAAATTTCACTAAGGGGAAAGGCTCCAATACAGACATGAATAATATTTCACTAAGGTATAAGATTATTATCATTAATGAGATATGTGGATTCAATGTAACAATCATGTGTTATTAAAAATGTTTTTATGACATTGAGTTATACATTCATGGGAAGTATTTATTATATATGATTTTTATGGAAAAATTTAAAAGGATTTGGTTAAATGATTTTGAGTACATAATCTGAGAGAAACACATCTTTTGCAATATTTTTATATCTCTGAAAATTTTTTGTTAAAAGCCTCCATCTTTAAGAGAGCTAGAATGTCTCTCTGGAAAGGGATTAGACCAGTGATAAAACATTATAGATCTGGAGTCAACAAATTACATCACTGCAATTCTAGGAGGGTATTGATATAAATTCTAGAAAGGGAAGTTTAAAAAATGCCTGTATCCATAGAAGTAGATTCTATGGAAATGCATTGTAGAAGTCAGAGCTGTACCTATTAAATGTCTCCTTTCCTTATAATGAGGTGAAAAATCAACTATAGCTACTGAATGTAAATGCTATTTGATTATAGTAGACTTTTCCAGATGTATCCCATTCAACTCAGTAAATCAGTTTCTTTCACGAAGCAATGTGTTCCACCCCTGAGGAATGTTTGTCTTTAATGTATCACATTGAAGTTCCTTCTTTTTATTTTATACTTTTACACTGTTGACATTGTTTTGGATGTTATTTTGTACTGACATAGTTCTTTGTATTTGCATTGACATTGTTCTTTATATATGTTTGTTAGAGTTTAGCAGTTAAGCATATTACTAAGTTTTGTTTAAAAATGTTAAAGCTAGGTAAGAATTTTAGGTAAAATATTTTGTGGTGTCAATGGATACAGAAGGTTTAAATCATTTGTCTTTGTCTTGAAAGAATTGGATCAGAATTGCTGTCATTAGATCAGTGGTTTTCAACCCAGGTTATATATTAAAATCGCCTGGGGGAAGTTAAAAGCAAACAAAAATGCACTTTAAAAAACGAAAACCAAAAAACAGTGCCAGGACCTGAGATTCTGATCAACTAAGATTCTGATTTAACTTGTCTGGGACAAGGTCCAGGCAAGAACATGTTTAAATTACTGCCCAGGTGTTTCTGATGTGTGACCAGGGTTGACAGTCACAGGATGGAGCTATTCATATACAGCCTCCCTCTGAATCTGTGGGGGATTGGTTTCAGGACACCCCACAGACACCAACCTCCAGGATGCTCAAGTCTCTTATATTAAATGGTTTAGTATTAGCATGTAACCTACACATATCCTCCTGTATACTTTAAATAATCTCTAGATTGCTTATAATACATAATACATTGTAGATGCTATTTAAATAGTTATTATACTGTATTTTTTTTGTATTTTTTATTGCTCTATTGTTATTTTTTTCCTGAATATTTTAATTCACTGGTTGATTGAATTTGCAGATGCAGAACCTGTGGATTGGAGGGCAGATTTTATTCTGTATTCATCTCCTCTTGGGCATTAAATATACATTTAGTACAGCCATGTTGTATAGTTCAGGGAGATACCATTCACATTGTGTTCTATATGAATGGCACTTCCTTCAGGAATGAATGGTGCCTTCTGGAGTTGGCTGTTAGTTGTATAAATAAGCTAATGGCTTCAGTAATTGGTGTTAGAGGAATATACAATATGGCAATAGCCTTCTTCAATTCTAATGTACACATGACTACCTTGACAGTCACTCTCTATTTAAAATTGGTCAGATGTATATAACAGCAAGACTAGAAAATGTCTGTGTTTTACTGTAGCTGAGGATTTAAAAGATCCCAAGAGGAATGATGGGAGCTGTGTATTAATTAAAATTTGCTTGAGGTCTCAGAACTAAGAGCATGGGGAATGGTCCATGATAGCTTTTTTATCATCGCTGATTATGGAAGTATTATAGAAAGCTTATTGCATTAGTCAGGGTTCCCTAGAGGGACAGAACTAATAGGAGATAGATAGATAGATAGATAGATAGATAGATAGATAGATAGATATAGCTATATATATATATATATATATGTGTATATATATATATATATATACACTTTTTATTTGTATTTTTGTATAAACTCCCATGTTTAAATGTGTGTGTGTGTGTGTATATATATATATGGAGATACATATATATATATATATATGGAGATACATATATATATAGAGAGAGAGATACATAAATATATATGTGTGTGTGTGTGTGTGTGAATTATTAACTTACATGATCACAAGGTCCCACAATTGGCTGTCTGCAAGCTTGAGGAGCAAGGTGAGCCAGTCCAAGTCTAAAAACGGAAGAACTTGGAGTCTGATGTTTGAGGGCGGGAAGCATCCAGCTCAGGAGAAAGATGTAGGCTGGGAGGCTGGGCCTGTCTTTCCTTTTTATGTTTTTCTCCCTGCTTTATATTTGCTGGCAGCTGCTTAGGTTGTGCCCACCAGATTAAGGGTGGATCTGCCTTCCCCAGCCCACTGACTCAAATGTTAATCTCTTTTGGCAGCACTCTCACAGACACACCCAGTATCGATACTTTGCATCCTTCAATCCAGTCAAGTTTACACTCAGTATTAATCACCACACTTACCTTTCTAAAATAGAACAGGAAAATATCTGTGATTGTAAAAACAGATGCCTCATTAAATGCCATTAGAATAAAGAATACATGGTATGTCTATTGAGTCTCTTGCTAACATGACGAACATACATTGCTAACTGTGTGTAGGTTCTTTACCTTTTAATTAATTATCAGTGATGTAAAAATCGCTGGCCTTTAACAATGGTTTGATTTCAAACCCATTAATGAGGCTAAGGCAAAATGTGGCTTTAGTCTCTCCGCCCCATTGTGTATTCTTTATTGTGGTGAATACCAAAACAGCAGTTAATTATAGTAGTACCATTTCTGTTCTTCTCTTCATTATCTCTGTCTTGCACTATTATTTTCTGTTGCTGCTGGCTATACAGCATCAGGCCTGGCACCAGTGAAGTGTGAACACAATGCCAGCACTGCATTCAGCACAAGAATAGAAAGGCAGATGGCAGATTGTACTATTTATAGTTGTAGCCAATCTGCCTGAGGTGAGCCCTGCTGAAATGTTTCTTATCAAGAATGTTTTCATTTATTAAAGGGATAGGAAATGAAAGCCAAATAAAAAGTCTCAGTCTTCAGGACTCTGAGAGCAAAACTCTTGCTGTATATTTGCAAAGCAATTCCAAGTATTGATTAGACATTTATGAACTGGAAAATTACATATTTAACTGTCTAGTCCCAAAATAAAGACTTTAGGCCAGCAGCGAATTCACAGCAGTAGTTGAGGAATTTATTGTTCAGTGAAATTGTGATGTCATAGCAACTGATGCAGAGTGAATTTTAATTATTAGGATCAAAATAAGCTTATGATAAAAATTAATTAACAACATCAAGTATATAAACTGAATTGTTTTTACTTTCTCACTAATCATTTCTTGACTGCTATAGAAAGAGCACAAGATAACTCTACTTCACATGTGATTATATTGTTTTAAATAATTCATTATTTGAAACTCCAGTAAATATTTTAGAAATTCAATTAGTGTGTTGAGATAAACATAGTGTTCAAAATTAAAATGGCATGTGAATAATCTAGGCTTTCTTATCCTCTAGGCATCTGATTTAAAAAGTGTTTTAGTCTCTGCCAGGCGTGGTGGCTCACTCCTGTAATCCCAGCACTTTGGGAGGCTGAGGCAGGAAGATCACAAGGTCAAGAGATTGAGACCATTCTGGCCAACAGTGTGTCATAGCTCAGCACACTGACACACCCCTGTAGTCCCAGCTACTTGGGAGGCTGAGGCAGGAGAATTGCTTGAACCTGGGAGGCGGGAATCCATCTCGAAATAAAAAATGTGTTTTCATCTCAAGAACATAATGAGTTGATAACTAAAACACCCTTTTGAAGAACCCGGGTGGTTCATATAATCTCAAATGTAGCAGTGAGTTATGATAATTGGCTAATAAAATTTATATGCCACAGAAAAGAAAAACCTTAATTATAGGCTAAAGAAATTAATTTGATTCAACCATAGTAATTAAAGAAAAATATTTTGAGTGGATGTATTTGAATCTAGCAGACTATTTAGCAATATTCTAAACTAGTGCAAAGCATTTGTTCATTTTTAATCATGGTGAAATCTGTCATGTGAGGTTAGTGATTTTATTTAGATAAAATGATTAGTTGATTGGAAATTTTCATTAGATGAAATGATTAGTTGATTTGAAATTATTTTCAATGGCTTATGCTTTGATAGATAGAAGAAGCTTACAGAAAACTAGGTTTTGAAAGGGACAGCTACAATCTAAATTTAGAATGAGATTTCTTGTTTCATGAATTTTGCATTCCTTTTCAAAATATAGCAAAAAAGCAAAAAGGACTTCTGGTTAGATACAAAGATGTGCAGATAGCTCATGTCTTTCCTAATGCTCCTCCAAATGTGAAGAGGTTTTTAAATAAATAAACTTGCAAGGGAAAAGAAAATTAGAGGGGAGATAAGTGATAAAATTTGGAAGCTGGAAGGCAGGTGGATGAGTGCTAACTCACTTAGACCTGAGGAATCGCAATTGTAAGTTTGTAGTGGGGGAAAACTGACCAAAAAAACTGATTTATTTACCAACATCTTATACAACTCAGAAATTGGAAACACTAGGGACTTCTGGAAGTAGGAGTTAAAATGAGATTATAAACAGGAGAATTGATTTTGCAAACTATTTAAGTAGTTGGTTTTCAAGATCCCATCCTCCTCATCATACAGCTAGGCCATCATACAGTAATGCCCCTCCTACTTGGCAGAAGCCTAAAGGCACATATTTTGTAGAGGGTAAAATATGGTTGCCAGGACTGTGAATATTGCAGAACAGTAGAAGGCAGAAGGCAGGTGTGTTAGGCCATTCTTGCATTGCTGTAAAGAAATACCTGAGTCTAGACACAGTTACTCACACCTGTAATTCCAGTACTTTAGGAAGCCTAGGCAGATGATCATGTGAGCTCAGGAGTTCAAGAGTAGCCTAGGTTATATGGTAAAACCCCATCTCTACAAAAATTTAGCTAGGCATGGTGGCGTGTTCCTATAGTCTCAGCTACTCAGGAGGCATAGGTGGGAGAATCACTTGAGCCTGGGAAGTTGAGACCTTATCTTTAAAAAGAAAAGAAATACCTGAGGCTGAGTATTTTATAAAGAAAAGAGCTTTAATTGGCTTACAGTTCTGCAGGCTGAAAAGGAAGCATGATGCTGGCATCTGCTCAGCTTCTGGGAAAGACTCTTGAAACCTTCAATGATGGCTGAGGTGATAGGAGAGCAAGCATGTCACATGACCAGAGCAGGAACGAGAGAGAGAGAGAGAGAGAGAGAGAGAGAGGTGGGAGATGCCATACATTTTTAAAGAATCAAATCTTGTGAGAACTCACTATTGTGAGGGTAGCACGAAGAGGATGGTGCTAAATCATTCATGAGAAACCTGCTCCCATGATTCCATCACCTCCCACCAGGCCCCACCTCCAACATTGAGGATTACTTTTCAATATGAGATTTGGGCCGGGCCACACACCCAGACTATATTAACAGGTGAATCCTAGATTGAATCAGAGATGGTACATGGAATTTTTACCTGTTGAGTGTTGAGACTTAGTCTTCTGTTAGCCCTCAGCATATACAATTGAGGCAAGAGACTAGAAGAGTTTTCTCTGACGAATTTAAGAAGTCCAAGAAAGAAAGACTTACAAATTCCCTGGGAGTTCCCGAAGGATGTAGCTCAGTCGCATCATCCTTGAATGAACACAACTGTCAACAAGCCCCATCCATTCTATTGGCCTCCCACTTAGCATTTCAGTGCCCTATTCTTAAAAATAAGCATACAGCCAAATATTGTTAGGCATTAGAAAACAGCATTTGACTTTTTTTTAAGAGATCAAAACAAACAAAAAAAAAAGCAACTTGGATAACAGACTATGCAGGGAAGAGAAAAAAAACATACAAAGAAGCTAAACTAAAATTAATATCTGGGGAGATGATGGGAAACAAAACAAAAGGAAGATTTAAAAATATTTCTTTTATTGATTTATAATATATTTATGGGGTACATGTAAGTATTTTTATATGCATAAAATGTGTAATGATCAAGTCAGGATATTTAGGATATCATCACCTTGATGATTTATCATTTCTATGTGTTGGTAACATTTTAAATCCCCTCTTCTAGTTGTTTTGAAATATACAATATACTGTTAACTGTAGTCACTCCAGTCTAATATTTAGTGTTATAACTTATTTCTTCTATCTAGCTGTAGGTTTGTACCCATTCACTGACCTCTCTTCATTTCCATGTCCCACCATCACACTCTTCCCTGCCCCTGGTACCTCATTCTATTCTCAGTTTCTATGAGATCAAGTTTTGTAGCTCTTGCATCTGAGTGAGAACAGAGGGTATTTATCTTTCTCTACCTGGGTTATTTCACATACCATAATGACCTCCTGTTACAATCACATTGCTGCAAATGACAAGATTTACTTCTTCTTTATGGCCGAGTAGTATTCCATTGCATATATGTACCACATTTTCTTTATTCATTCATCTGTCAATGGACAGTTAGGTTTATTCTGTATGTTTGCTATTGTGAACAGTTCTGTGATAACATGCAAGTACAGGTATATTTTTGATATACCGATTTCTTTTCCTTTGGACAGATACCCAGCAGTTGGATTGCTGGATCATATGGTAGTTCTTTTGTTGTTGTTGTTTTAAAGAAATCTCTATACTGTTTTCCATAGTGGTTGTACTGATTTACATTCCTATCAACAGCATATAAGAGTTTCCTTTTCTCCAGATCCTTGGCAGCATCCGTTGTCTTTTATCTTTTTAACCATTCTACCTGGGGTAAGATGATAACTCTTTTTGGTTTTGATTTGCATTTTCCTAATGATTAGTGATGTTGAACATTTTTTATATATCTGTTTATCATTTGTATGTCTTCTTTTTAGAATTGTCTATTTTTGTCATTTGCTTACTTTTTAATGGGATATTTGTTTTTTTTTTATTCTTGAGTTGAGTTCCTTGGATATTCTGAATATTAATCCCTTGTTAAATGAATAGTTTGCAAATGTTTTCTCCCATTCAAGAAGTTGTCTCTTCACTGTGTTGATTATTTCCTTTGCTATGCAGAAGCTTAATAGTTTTATATAGTCTCCTTTGTTTATTTTTGTTTTAGTTTTTGTACTTTCAAGGTCTCAGCTATAAAATCTTTGCCTAGACCAATGTTCTGAAATAATTTCCCTAGGTTATCTCCTACTAGTTTCATAGTTTTGGGTCCTACTTTTAAGTCTTTAATCCATCTTGAATTGTTTCTTGTATGTGATGAGAGATAATGGTCCAGTTTCATTCTTTGGCATATGGGTATCCAATTTTCCCAGCATCATTTATTGGAGAATGTGTCCTTTTCCCAGCGTAGGTTCTTGGTGCCTTTGTCAAAAATCAGTTGGTTGTACATAGGGGGATTTATTTCTCTTTTGTATTTTGTTCCATTGGTCTTTTTGTCTGTAGACTTGTAATATAATGTGATGTCAGGTAGTGTGCTGCCTTCAGCTTTGTTCTTTTGCTCAGGATTGCTTTGGCCATTCTGGCTCTTTTTTGGTTCCATACAAATTTTAGGATTGTTTTTACTAATTATGTGAAAATGATATTGTATTTTTACCGGGATTGAATTAAATTTTAGATTGCTTTGGGCAGTATGATCATTTCAACAATACTAATTCTTCTGATCCATGAGCATGGGTTGTCTTTCCATTTGTTTATGCCCTTTTCAGTATTTTTCATCAATGTTTTATAGCTTTTTTTTTTTTGGTAGAGATTTTTCACCTCCTTAGTCAAATGTATTCCTAAGTATTTTATTTTACTTTTTAGCTGTTGTAAATTGGATTGCCTTGGTTCTTTTTTGGCTATTTCATTATTAGTATCTAGAAATGCTTCAGATTTTTGTTTGTTGATTTTGTATCCTGAAACTTTATTGAATTTGCTTATCAACTCTAAGAGATTTTTTGGTGGACTTTAGTTTTTCTAAATACAAGGTTATGTCATCTGCAGAGAGGGACAATTTGACTTCCTTACTTTCAATTTTTATGCCTTTTATTTATCTCTTGACTGATTGCTGTGGCTGGAACTTCCAATACTATGTTGAATAGGAGTGGTGAAACAGCATTCGTAACCTTGTTTCATTTTGTAAAGGAAAGGCTTTCAACTTTTTTCCTTCAGCATGATGTTAGCTATGGGTTTTTCATGTATGGTCTTTATTATTTAAAGATATATTCCTTCTATGCCTAGTTTCTTGACAGTTTTTATCATGAAAGGATGTTGAATTTTGTCATGTTTTTTCTGCATCAATTGAAATGATCATATGTTTTTTGTCTATCATTCTGTTGATGTGATGTATCACATGAACTGATTTGCATATGTTAAATAAGCTTTGGATCCCTGGTATAAACTCCACTTGATCATGGAGTTTATATATTATTTGATTTTCATTTCCCTGTTGATGAGTGATGTTGAACTCTTTTTTCATATACCCATTGGTCATTTGTATCTCTTTTTTGAGAATTGTCTACTCATGTCCTTTACCCATGTTTTAATGGGATTATTTGTTTTTCTATTGTCGATTGAGTTTCTTGCATATTCTAGATATTAGTCCCTTGTTGGATGAATAGTTTGCAAATATTGTCTGGAATGCTGTTGAATTTGGTTTGTTAGTAGTTTGTTGAAGATTTTATGTCTGTGTTCTTCAAAGATACTGGCCTGTCGTTTTCTTTTTTTGTTACATCCTTGTCTGGTTTCAGTACCATAGTGATGCTGGTTTCATGAGATGAGTTAGAGAAAATTTGCTTCTCTTCAATTTCTTGGAATAGTTTGAGGAGAGTTGTTATTAGTTCTTCTTTATGTGTTCGGTAGAACTCAGCAGTGAATCTCTCCAGGCCTGACTTTTCTTTGTTGGAAGACATTTTAATTACTGCTTTAAGTTCTCGTTACCGGTCTTTTCAGGTTTTCTGTTTTTTCCTGATTCAATCTTGGTAGGTTGTATGTTTCTAGGGATTTATCCATTTTCTTTTAAGTTTTCCAATTTGTTAGTGTATAGTTACTTATAATAGTCTGTTGTGATCTTTTGTAGTTTTGTGGTATTAATTGTAATGTCTTCTTTTTCATTTTTAAAAAATTCGAGTCATATCTCTTCTAGTTAGTCTAGCTAGTGGTTTATCAATTTTATCTTTTCAAATAACCAATTTTTCATTTCATTGATGTTTTGCATTGCTTTTTTAGTCTCTATGTTGTTTAGCTCTGCTCTTATCTTTATTATTTCTTACTTTCTGCTAATTTGAGGTTTGGTTTGTTCTTCTAGTTCCTTGAGGTATGTTGTCAGATTGTTTATTTAGAATCTTTTTACTTTTTAAATGTAGGCATTTATTTTATATATGTCCCTCTTAGTACTGTTTTTGCTGTATCCCACATGTTTTGGTATGTTGTTTTTCCATTTTCATTTATTTCAAGAAATTTCCATCTACTGTTTTTATTGACCCAGTGTTTGTTCAGGAGCATGTTGTTTACTATCCCTGAGTCTATAGTTTTCAGCATTCCTCTTGGCATCAACTTCTAGTTCTATTTCATTGTGGTCTGAGAAAATATATGATTTCTATTTTTCCAAATTTATTGAGACTTGTTTTGTGCCCTAACCTATAGCCCATCGTGGAGAATGAGTTCTGTGTGCTGATGAGAGTAATGTCTGTTCTGCAGTTATTGGATAACAATCTCTGTAAATGTCTGTTAGATCCATTAGGTCTAAAGTCCAGTTTAAATCCAATGTTTCTGTGCGATTTTCTGTCTAGATTATTTATCTAATGCTGAGAGTGGGGCATTGAAGTCTCCCACTATTGTATTGGAGTCTCTGTCTCCTTATATCTAGTAATATTTTATTTATGAATGTGGGTGCTCTAATGTTAGATGCATATATTAATATATTTAGAACCATTATATCTTATTATCCTCTTCCTGGAATAATTACTTTATCATCATATAATGATCTTACTAGTCTTTTTTTTCCCCACTTTGTTTGACTCAAGGTCTGTTTTATCTGATGTAAGCACAGCCTCTTGCTTTCTTTTAGTTTCTATTTGAGTAGACTATCTTTTTCCATTCCCTTTACTTTGATTCTATATGTGTCTTTACAGGTAAAGTACATTTCTTGTAAACAGCATATAGTTGGGTCATGTTTTTTTAAAAATCCATTTAATGAGTCTATATCTATTAAATGAAGAGTTTAATTCATTTGTATTCTAGGTGGTTATTAATATATAACATTTTATTCCTGCCATATAGTTAATTGTTTTTGGTTCTTTTGTACATTTTTTGCTCCTTTTTTTTTTTTTTTGTCATTGTGATTTGGTGGTTTTCTGTAGTTGTACCTTTCTCTTCCTCATTTGTGCTTAAGTTTTATACTTTCGTGTATTTTCATCATGGTAGATGGTTGTCAGTTTGCTTCCAGTTTTAGGACTCCCTTAAGTATCTTGTAGGGCTGATCTGGTGGTGATGAAATCCCTCAGCTTTTGTTTGTCTGGGAAAGACTATTTTTTTCTTCATTTTCCTTCATTTTTTAAGGATAATTTTGTTTGATATGGTATCCTTGATTGGCCTTTTTTTTTCTGTCAGCACTTGGAATACATCATCCCATTTTCTTCTGGCCAATAAGATTTCTGCAGAGAAATTCATTGTTAGTTTGATGAGGGTGTTTTAAAATTATAGGTGACTAAACACTTTTCTCTTTTTGCTTTTTTAGAAGTATTTCTTTGTCTTTGACTTTAGACAGTTTGACTACAATGTGCTGTGAAGACTTTTTTGTGTTGTATCTGTCTGGGGATCTCAGAGTCTCCTGCATCTGGATGTCAAAATATCTTGCCAGACTTGGGAAGTTTTTAATCATCTATTATTTCATTAAATAGATTTTCTAACCTTTTCATTCTCCCTTTGCCAACTGGGACTCTGGTAATTCAGCTATTTGGTCATTTTATGATGTCTCATGTATCACAAATGCTACACTCATTTTTTTCCCTTTTTATTTTTTGTGTTATTTCAAAAGACCTTTCTTCTGCTTGATCTGCTCTATTGTTGAAGCTCTCGAATGTATTTTATATTTCATTCAGTGAATTCTTCAGTTCTAGAACTTCTGTTTGGTTCTTTTTTAATGATATCTATCTCTTTGGTATATTTCTCTTTTATGTCCTGATTTTTTTTCCCAGAATTCTCTTATATCTCACTGAGCTTCTTTAGAATTGATAATTTTAATTTTCTGGGATTTCATGAATTTCTTTTTGATTGGGGTGTTTCTGGGGAATTATTGTGTTTCTTTGGCGGTATTATATTTCCTTGCTTTTCCATTTTTCCTGTGTTATTACATTAATGTCTATACATCTCATACAACAGTTGCTTTGTTCAGTTTCTTGAATTTCTTGCATTTATAGAGGAGGACTTTTCCTGAAAATGTATCTATGGTGTTGGTTGGTTAGGACACTTGGCTTTGATTCTGCATGCTAGTAGTATAGTCTTTGTATGATTTCTTCAAATGTAAACAATGTCAATGGTATCTGTGATTTCTTTAGTAGCTTAGGGTGTAGTTATTGTGGAGGTTGTGCTGAAGTTTTTATGGGGATTTGGATGCCAAATAGTTCAGTACTAGGGCCCTAGGGGTGACAGTGGTAGGTTTGGTGTGCCTGTTCCTGGGCCTCAGTGTTGCATACACCAGCACTGATGTTGGCACGTCTAAGTAGGCCAATACTTGGGTCTCCAGGTGGCTTACCCAGGTGTTGAAGCAGCATTGGTTCAGACAAGTGAGCAGGTTCTTGGGCCCCTGGGCAGCTAGTGTGGCATAGGCAATGGCAGTGACAATGGCAGGACAACCCTCCGGCTCCTGAGCAGTATGCTTTCATATTGGGTTGCCGCAATGGGATGAATAGGCCAGTCTCCAAGCCTGCAGGCAGCATGTGGTTGTAGATGTTAGCTGTGGTGGTATTAGTTAGATGGATAGGTCCACCCTCAGGCCCCTGGCAGTAGTGCTCAGATGCCACAGATGCCAACAATGGTGGACTGAGCTGGGTACTCCCCTGACCCCCAGACTCTGTGCTCTGGCATGGAGAAGGCAAAGCTTGGCCAGATGGGCTTGTCCTCAGGCCCTCTGATAGTGAGTGCAGGTACCAGCCATGTTATGCCGGAGTGGGTCAATCCGCATGCTCCTGGCAGAATGCCCAGCTGGCAAGAGGCAGCAGTTGTGCTGCTGCCTTGCTACTGGGGAGGGTGGGACTGCCTTCAGTGGCAGACAGCATGGGCCTCCCAAGTGGCAAGGCAGCAGCACAACTGCCTTGTCACTGGGTGTACTACTTGCATGTCAGCCCCAGTGGTGCTTGTGCCTCAGCCTTGTGTGCAGTAGCCTGTAAGCCACACAGGCAGCTGACATGCTTCACTTGAGGTTCAGCCTGGGCACTGCCAGGTTCCAGGACAGTACACAGTCTGTTGTAGACAGTACTCAAAAATGGTACCTTCCTGTAGCTGTTTAGCTTTCAGGGAGTGTGTGGGACCCAGCATGAGCTCCTTCCCTCCTTGGAGCAGTGTTGTTGCATAATATCATGGCATCACCCTCTGTTAGTTTCAGAGCCTGTGAGGACTGAGGGGTTCTCCAAAAGCTAGGATTGCAGCAGTTCACGGTGGGAATGTGGACTGCTGAGGATCTTTCAATTACCCTTTCCCCACACTGGGGAGTATCTCTCAGCCCCCAGCTGATCCCAGCCAAGCAGGCTGCCTCCCTTCATTTTTTCTTGCTTTAGGTATTTCCTGTCACTTTCTGTTAAATTCCAGTCTTCTGTCTTGGATGATCTATTAGAAGTATGATTAGTCACTCACTATTTTAGTTCTTCTTAGTGGAGGAAGCAAGTATGACAATCGAAACAAGATTTTTATACATGTATGCATGCATGCATACATACATACATATATGTGTTCCTGTAAGGAACATTCAGCATATTAAAATCAGCTTGTGGATTTTTTTTTTTTTGGGGGACAGAGTTTCACTCTTGTTACCCAGGCCAGAGTGCAGTGGCATGATCTCAGCTCATTGCAACCTCCGCCTCCTGGGTTTAAGTGATTCTCCTGCCTCAGCCTCCGGAGTAGCTGGAATTATAGGCACCTGCCACTACACCCAACTAATTTTATGTATTTTTAGTAGAGATGGGATTTCACTATGTTGGCCAAGCTGGTCTTGAACTCCTGACTTCAGACGATCCACCCACCTCGGCCTCCCAAAGTGCTAGGATTACAGGCATGAGCCACCGTGCCCCGCCCACAAAATGTGTTAATGTACTGTTTATGTTATCTCCAAGGCTTCTGGTTAGCAATAGGCTACTAGTAGTTAAGTTTTTGGGGAATCAAAAGTTATACATGGATTTTTAACTGTGCATAGGGCCAGTGCCCCAACCCCTGCATTGTTAGGGGCCAACAGGGTGTGTGTGTGGATGTGTGTGTGTGTGTGTGTCCCTAAACAATATTGAGCAAGTTGACCATTTTAAAACTTTATATCAGTGGTGTATATTAAATATGTTATTCTGCAGTTTGCTTTTACAGCTTAATAGTGAAAAAACAAAAACCACACACACACACACACACACACACACACACACACACACAGCTGTGGTAGTCCCCCCACCCTTATTCATGGGGAATACATTCCACAACCCGCAATGGATGTCTAAAACTAAATTAGTACCAAATCCTGTTTATTTTATGTTTCTTTCTATACATACATACCTATGATGGTTTAATTTATGATGTTTGCACAGGAGATTAACAACAGTAACTAATAATAAAGTACAATAATTAGAACATGCTGGGCATGGTGGCTCACACCTGTAATCCCAGCACTTTGGGAGGCCAAGGTGAGGCGGATCACGCCGAGGCAAATGGGAGGTCAGGAATTTGAGACCAGCCTGGCCAACATAGTGAAACTCCGTCTCTACTAAAATACAAAAATTAGCTGGGCATGTGGCATGTGTCTGTAATCCCAACTACTTGGGAGGCTGAGGCAGGAGAATTGCTTCAACCTGGAAGGCGGAGTTTGCGGTGAGCCAAGTTCATGCCACTGCACTCCAGTCTGGACAGCAGAGTGAGACTCCATCTTCAGAAATAAAAGAATAATTAGAACAATATGCCAGTATCACTAATCTTGTGCTTTGGGGCAATTATTAGAGAAAACAAGGATTACTTGAACACAGAACTGTGATACTGTGATAGTTGATCTGATGACAGTCAATCTGATGATAGTTGAATGATAACCCAGAAGGTGTTATCATTCAAGAAGGTGACTTGAATGATATCTGGTGTTATCACCCAGAAGGTGACTAAGGGTTGGATAGTGTATACAGTGTGGTTTGATTCATTGAGGTTATGCTCACACCATGGTCAAAAGTAGAATGGCTTATATCTCTTTGTTTTCAGGAAAAAATACAAGTTTTTGAATGCCACTGATTAATTTGACACTCTAAATTTAAATAGTGTTTTATTTTCTTGATTTGTTGCATTTAGGACAATTTGCTTGCATCTTTTAGGTATAGCTGTAAAATTTTCTCTTTTGAAATGTTACCAGTCAAAACTGAACGGTGTAAAATAAAAAATAATTTATCTTATTTCCTAGAGGAATAAAAATAAGGATCTTTAAAGCAAACCTTTTAGGAAAATAACAGAAAGGGAGCAGAAATGTGTCTCATATTATTTCTATTTTTTGTATTATAAAGTTCTGGGATACATGTGCAGAACGTGCAGATTTGTTACATAGGTATACCTGTGCCATGGTGGTTTGCTGCACCCATCAACCCGTCATCTACATTAGGTGTTTCTCTTAATGCTATCCCTCCCCTAGCCCCCCAGCCCCCGACAGGCCCTGATCCTATGTCCATGTATTCTCATTGTTCAACCCCCACTTATGAGTGAGAACATGGAGTGTTTGGTTTTCTGTTCCTATGTTAGTTTGCTGAGAATGATGGTTTCCAGTTTTGTCCCTGTCCCTGCAAAGAACATGAAACTAAAGAGCTTCTGCACAGAAAAACAAACTATCATCAGGGTGAACAGGCAGCCTACAGAATGGGAGAAAATGTTTGCAATCTATCCGTCTGACAAAGTGCTATAAGTAACTTAAACAAATTTACAAGGAAAAAACAACCCCATCAAAAAGTGGACAAAGGATATGAACAGACACTTCTCAAAAGACATTTATGCGGCCAACAAACGTGAAAAAAAGCTCTTCTTCATGACTGATCATTAGAGAAATGTAAATCAAAACCACATGGAGATACCATCTCATGCTAGTTAGAATGGCAACCATTAAGAGGTCAGGAAACATCAGATGCTGGAGAGGAGGTGGAGAAATAAGAACGCTTTTACACTGTTGATGGGAGTGTAAATTAGTTCAACCACTATGGAAGACAGTGTGGTGATTCCTCAAGGATCTAGAACCAAAAATCCCATTTGGCCCAGCAATCCCATTACTGGGTATATACCCCAAAGGATTGTAAATAATTCTACTATAAAGACACATGCACGCATATGTTTATTGCAGCACTTTTCACAATAGGAAAGACTTGGAACCAACCCAGATGCCCATCAGTGATAGACTAGATATAGAAAATGTATCACATATACACCATGGAATGCTATGCAGCCATGTCTCTGATTATTTCTTTCAAAAGTTTCTGAGCTGTGAATTTGGACTTTGTAGTTATTTCTTCAGGTTATTTCCTAGTTATTTCCTAACCTGAGGAAATAACTAGAAATCATTTATTTACCTGGAAGAGAAGGGAGGATTTCTCTAAAGCAGTGTTCTCAATGTTTAGTTTTGATCAGAATCACCTGGAGAGCTTGTTCAAACATAGAGTACTGGGCCACAGCCTCAGATTTTCTTATTCAGTACAACTGGGATAGGGCCTGAGAGTCTGTGTTTTTTACCAGTTCCCTGATGATGCTTGTCATGAGCTCAGCTGAGCTGGTCCTGAGAGAAGTTGCCAAGTTACCAAGTGTCTGAGTAGTGTATTGAAGCAAAAAGCCAAAAATAAAGATTTAAGCCTTTAGTCCGGTACTACCATGGTATAAGCAAGGGGATAAAACTGGAGGGAGCTCTGATTCTCCCTGTTCCGTTTTTGCCTAAGGAAGGGCATACCTGTTGAGGATCAGCACAGATGTGAAAGGTTTGTCTAATTGTTGAGGGAGGCTGGGGAGTGGGGTAGAGGAGGGAAGATGTAGGAGTGGGAAACTACTGAATACTGGGGAAAATGTATTTAAGGTCCTCCAACTCCTCTACTCCTGATCCTAGGAAGTCTCATTAGAGGAGAATGATGAAGACTTCTGCCCAAGGTCTCAGAAAAAGAGACATAGGAATGAAGGTACCTGGGCTGGGAATGTAAATATGTGAAAGAGTATGTTGAGCAGGGAGCCTGAGTCCTTGACTACAACTCCTTCCCGTGACTACATTGCATTTGCTATGCACCAAGTCTGGTATGGGGAAGACAGCTTTCCCCATAAGGCCTGCCAGGTAAAGCCATTTTAATTGCCTATAGTCATGCCTGAAATATCACATGTAGATTTTCAGCCAAGATCTAGACCTTCATGGGTGATCTTGTTGGCTAGGGAACCACACTTTGAGAACCACTGGTTTAAATTCTAAAGTGTAGCTGTGTTCTTTTGTCTGCCGCACACCAGTTCATTCCTCTTTAGGATATTAATCAAATTGTCACATTTTCAAGACAATATTCATACATCACTTTAAGATAGCTTTCAACTATCTGTTGACTAGTAACTATTAGCCTTATTGGTTAAGTACTACTATAAAATGTTTGTAATATGATTAGATGATAAACCTTACTGTACTTGAAATTATATGTAAACTTACACGGTTGAAAACTAAATTTGTTTGGATCACAATTTGTAAAGCCATAGCCCTCTGCCTCAGTATGGCTTTTTGTGTTGTAACAAATAGAATAGTAGTGATGAGTTCGGGTTCTGAAGCCAGACTTCCTGGATTTCTTTTTTTTTTTTTAATTTTTAAAATTTTTAATTTTTGTGAGTACATAGTAGGTATATATACTTACGGAGTACATGAGATGTTTTGATACAGGCATGCAATGTGTAATAATTACGTAGTGGAGAATGTGATATGCATCCCCTCAAGCATTTATTGTTTGTGTTACGTACAATCCATTTATACTATTTTAATTGTTTTAAAATGTACAATTAAATTATTATTGACTCTAGTCACCCTGTTGTTCTATCAATCACTAGGTCTTATTCATTCTTTCTATTTTTTTTTTTGTACCCATTAACCATCCCCACCTTCCCCCAACCCACCCCATACCCTTCTCCACCTTTGGTAACCATCCTTCTACTCTGTCAGTGAGCTCAATTATTTTGACTTTTAGATCCCACAAATAAGTGAAAACATGCAACATCTGTCTTCATGTGCCTGGCTTATTCCATTTAACATAATGATCTCCAGTTCCATCCATGTTGTTGCAAATGATAGTATCTCATTCTCTTTATGGCTGAATAGTACTCCATTGTGGATGTGTACCAATTTTCTTTATCCATTCATTTGTTGATGGACACGTAGGTTGCTTCCAAATCTTGGCTATTGTGAAAAGTGCTGCAACAAACTTGCAAGTGTAGATAGGTCTTCGAAGTAACTGATTTCCTTTTTTTAGGGTGTATACCCAGCAGTGGGGTTGCTAGATGATATGGCAGCTCAATTTTTCGTTTTTTTTTGAGGAACCTCCAAACTTTCCTCCATAGTGATTATACTAATTTACATTCCCGGCAACAGGGTAGGAAGGCTCCCTTTTCTTCACATCCATGCCAGCATTTGTTATTGCCAGACTTTTGGATATAAGCCATTTTAACTAGGGTAAAATGATACCTTATTGCAGTTTTGATTTGCACTTCTCTGATAAATACTGATGTTGAACACCTTTTCATATGCCTATTTACCATTGGTATGTCTTCTTTTGAGAAATGTCTATTCAGATATTCTGATTGGATTATTAGATTTTTTCCTATAGAGTTGTTTGAGCTCCTTATACATTAGGGTTATTAAACTCAGGTAGGCAGTTTGCAAATATTTTCTCCCATTCTGTGGGTTTTCTCTTTGCTTTGTTGATTGTTTCCTTTACTATGCAGACACTTTTTAACTTGGTATGATCCCATTAGTCCATTTTTGCTTTGGTTGCCTGTGTTTGTTGGGGTATGACTCAAGAAATTTTTGCCCACACCAATGTTCTTGAGAATTACCCCAGTGTTTTCTTGTAGTAGTTTCATAGTTTGAGGTCTTAGATTTAAGATTTCCTAGGTTTCTGGCATTGTTCTGGCTCTTTCTAGCTCTTTAAGTTTAGACGAATTACATAACTGTACTATGTCTCATTTTTGTAAAATGAGAATAATATCTTCTATCTCAGAGGGTTGTTGTGTGGATTATGACATGTGAAGTATAAAGAACAGCATCTAGTTCATGGTGAACATTTGATCAATATTAACAGCTGTTACTAAAATTATTACCACATCACCATTAATATCTTTTCCCACTGGGAGGACTTCTGTATTGCATTATGTATTTTATTTACCAAAAAATAAATCATTTGCTATAAACAGGTACTTTTTTTGTTTGTTTTTGGTTTTTCAAACAGCTGACAGTTGTACTTAGGTGATTGGTGAATAATATTTAGCCTTTTGCAGTATCATTAATTACTAGGACCCAAAATTGTATTCTATAATTACAAGATAAAGAATGAAATCTAATATGTAAGTGTATTTGCTCTTCAGATTTGAAAGCAAGTGGTAATTTTTTTTTTTTACTTTTCAAATTCATACCTGACTCTTAGCAGATACTCTATACCTATTATATTGATCAATGAAATATATTTCTTGCAACTAAATTGATTAATCTATTCTCAACAATTGAGTTTCTTTATAAATTTATTTCTAATTGTAGAAATTACATAGAATATATAAACAATTACTATCTAGTTCCAGAACATTTTCATCATCTCAAATGGAAGCCTCATGCAACAAATATATTTTTGAGTGACAGACTTGTTTCTCATGCAAAGGTTTCTGAAAGGTGAATGGTATTTGGATCTGCTAAGCAGTGTGACAATTTTTCTAGTAGTCAAGTTTAAAAAAAAAAAACTTCAATATGATTTCATAGATAGAAACTTAGTGAAATACATAGAATAGTTACTTATAATTAGCATACATAAAGCAGTTAATTCAAATATAGGACATGGATATTTGAGGAAATAAGTTCCTGTTGACTACCTTGATTTGATCAAATTGGCCAGAAAGGTGAGTGGTGTTTTTTAGATTACTCTCTGCTTTCAGGATGTGTTCCATGTTATATCTTTATTTTCTTTTCTCTCAGTCCACTAAGACAAATTGATTTTTGAAGATAAAATATTTTCTTCTTTTAATTTTGATATATTGTATTATAAGGCACATGGTTAAAGGATTTGTATTCTCCTAAGTACTCCTTTTTAATAGAAATATAATTGTTTTAGATTAATTTTATGCAACGGTTTTTGTTACTGTTTTGGTGACCTTGGAGTGTAGTGGCACCATCTTGGCTCACTGCAAACTGCACCCTCCCGGGTTCAAGGGATTCTCCTGCCTCAGCCTCCCAAGTAGCTGGGACTACAGGCATGAGCCACTACACCCAGGTAATTTTTAGTATTCTTAGTAGAAATGGCATTTCACCATGTTGGCCAGGCTGGTCTCAAACTCTAGACCTCAAGTAATCTGCCTACCTTGACTTCTCAAAGTGTTGGGATTACAGGCATGAGACTCTGTGCCTGGCTACATTTTCTTTTTTTGAATACAATAAGTCTTTTGCTTTGTCATTATGATGTCTATATGGGTGAGTCTTTCTACCATTGCCTGAGATATTATTTTGGAGCCATGAAAAGGGATAAATTTAGGATAATGTTATTTGTGCTTTAATGGATAAAGCTTTTGGGACTCTTAATAAAATTCTGTAAGCATTCAGATTCAAAAGGTAGAGACAGTGACTAGAGTATCTTGAAATTAAAAGGACAGTGAAATGGAATCCAATTTTATTGTCACGAAAACTTCAAGAGACAAAAAGAAAAAATACATATGCGTATAAAGGGAAACCAAATAATAATCATAATTAGTTAAGCTATATAAGTAATAGCAGGATGAAGCAACAAAGCACTTAGTGAAATCTAGAAGAGGGATTAAGAAAAGCAATTTAATGCATAAAACATTTGAGGAAAATTAAATCAGGGATAGTAGGCCTACTGGTATTGAAGAAATAAAATTACAAAACATGGATTCAAGAAGCTCAGAGAAACCAGGCAGTATAAATAAAATGCACACACACATATACATAAACACACACTAAACACATCAGAGTCAAACAGCTAAAAGACAAAGTGAAAATCTTGTGAGCAGCTAGACAGAGAGGTAACAGGGACCACATCACAAGGAGTTTTTATCACATGCAAACAGTTTTGCACTTTTTTTTCTAATGGTGAAGAGGAGACACATTTTACACAGGGAAGTGTTCTGTTCAAATTTGCATTTTCAAAAGATCTCTCTATCAGTGATATGGAAAGTGGTTTACAAGGGGGCACATCATAATAATGGATAGATCTATTGTGGTGTATTACCTTAGTGAAATAATAACAGAAAATAAATGAATTAGAAAATAATTTATTAGAAAATAAATATTACCATGGATGAATTTCATAAAGTTAAATAAAAATTTCAGCCTGTAGAGAAAATCATACAATAGGATACAATTTATATAAATTTTAAAACAATATTTTTCAACAGAAACATTAAGGAATTAGAAAATCAAAAATAAGATTTATGGGAATTTTAAACACAAAAGTAAAATAGCATGAGGAGGGATGGAGAAGGGACGTATGTAATGGATAAGAAGTACACCAAAAAAATTAAAATAAGGAAGATTAAATTAAGGATGACTAAAAGTGGTCTAAGTCCTGAGGTGTACCATTTTCTGACTTGCTGGATTTTTTTTTTTTAAATAAACTCCATTTTAGGGAAAGAAAAAGTAATTTTTAAAAAACCCTTGAATATTGATAAACAGGGTGAAAACTTGAAAAACTTGAAACTTTTTTTAGTTCCAGATTATTGGGGATCTCAAGCAATGGTTGAGAACCTATAACTTGCAGGTTAAACCTGTTTCTCTCCCTATTTTTATATGGCCTGAGAGATAAGAATTTTGTTTTGTTTGTTTTGCATTTTGAAAGGTAGGAAAAGAAGAATAATCCTTTGTGACATGGGAAAATTTTGAGAAATTTAAACTTCAGTGTCTATAAAGTATGAATGGAGCACAGCCACATTCATTCACTTACTATTGTTTAAGGCTGCTTTTGCATGACAAGGACAGAGGAAGTAGTTGCAGCAGAGTCATTATGGCCCACAAAGATAAAAATATTTACTCTCTATCCTATTACAGAAAACTTTGCAGACCCCTTCCCCAGCCCATGTGGATTCTTTTCAGCAGTCTGAATATTCCTGTGATTTTCTTTCATGCTTTTGCTTTAGTTTTGACATTCTCTTTACTGTCTTCATCTGTAAAAATACTGGTTATGTTTTAACACCCAGTTCAGGTGCCTACCTTCATATGAATATAATTTTCTCTTCCTGGTGAGTCCCACAGAGCTTGATTTGTAGTTTTGTTTGAATATTTTGAACATTCCACTCTTAATTATGGATATTTGTGAACCTATATTATGTTCATGTTTGAATTCCTCATAGTACATGAGTGGAGTCAAGACAAGAGATGGGCGATGGAACTAACATTTACCAAGAGCTTACTATGAGACTGGAATCTTTACATGTATTTTCCTTTGTCTAATTGTACCTAATATGTACTTAAATATTTTTAACAAATTAATTAATAAAATACATCTGATTTAGCCTGTGACTTACTAATAGCATCTGTAAAAACTCTAATCAGTGCCAGACAACTGATTAGTTGATCAAGGTATAAATACTCCATACAGGCTGGGTACAGTGGCTCATGTGTATAATCCCAGCACCCGGGGCGGGTAGATCACCTGAGGGCAGGAGTTCGAGTTCAGCCTGGCCAGCATGGTGAATCCCCGTCTCTACTAAAAATACAAAAATTTAGCTGGATGTGGTGGCCCAGGCCTGTAATTCCAGCTACTTGGGAGGCTGAGGCAGGAGAATTTCTTGAACCTGGGAAGTAGATGTTGCAGTGAGCTGAGATCATGCTACCGCACTCCAGCCTGGATGACAAGAGTGAAACTTTGTCTCAAAAAAAGTAAATAAAAATACTCCATACAACAAGAGCACACATGTTGTTAAGAAAAAGAAATATGCAGAAAGTCACCATGCTTATTCTTGTGGTAATAGAGAAACAAAGCATTGGTCATGAATGCCAGTGTTATAATTAGGTATTTGATCCTAAAGTTAGGCTCAGATATTAAGAGGCTCGTAATTACTAGTTTTCTTTGTTTTATTTTGGGGTTTTGTATGTACGTGTTTTGTTTTTGTTTTTGTTTTACACTCATATGGAAGTAGCGCTTTTCATTTGTGAGGTATTTTCTGATGTATGTGAATTTGTTTTTTCTCTATAGAGCTTTATTTTTCTTTTCACTGATTTAAACGTTGCTTATTTCTGGTGTTCTGGTGTCCAGAACTGGATTTCATTAAAGATCGAACTATTTAAAACTTAAAAAGAAATAGACATAAGTACAAAGACACGGTTGTTCATTTTGCCTATAGAATTCAGTTGTATTCAGTTTTGTTAATATCTTTGGATATGTGTGTGAAAGAAAGTGAGATTTGAAGGTTTTAAGATGTCTGCATGAAATACTTTGTAGGAGATTGTAATTTTTATGTATTCCACTAGGTTGAATTTTTGGGTTAAAATGCAGTTATGATTTTAAGTGTTGAACATATAAAGGGCAAGATTACTGTGGCTTAAATGAAATTATGCTGAGATGTCACTTCTCTCCTTTGGAACTTTCGGACTTTAAAATGGCACTTTCCTGATAAGAATGCATGATCTTCACTCTGAAAGACCCTTATAGTTGTAGTTAGCATTTATTCTAGACCTTGAGTTTTCTAAATTAGTATTTAGTGTTCTCATGGGATGTGATGTTTGCCACCTCTTTTCTCCATTCCACACACGTCAAAATTAAAGAAAATCCAGCGAAATTTCCATGACAGCCTCATTTAATACAGATTTCTAGATTTTTCAAGTACCTACTCGATCATTTTTTTAATGAAAATCTCTTCATATCACAGAATTTTATGATAGTCTAAGAGGCCTGAAGCTCTGCAGGTCTAGACTGTGAGGATCTCTGAGAACTGCATGGTCTGCATATTGTAGGTACTCAATCAGTAATGATTACTGGTGGCATAAACTGCTCAAACTACGTAATAGCCAGCAAGAAAAGACGCCCAATTAGTTGGTGAATGATTTGCCAGGGGAAGTCCATTTTCAGCCTGGGGAGTTACTTTAAGAGAGGATCCTAGAAACTGCACTTTTTGCCTGCTAGGTGTTCAGGATACTTTTGAAAGAACTGAAGTGTTCAGTTCAGTGGAGACATCTTGGATCCTCTATATTTACAGATTTAGAGCCCTTCATTTCCCAATTTCTTCAACCTTTTTCCTTCCTGAAAGTCATGCTTTTATAGTTTCAGGGAAATAATTAGTTTTATAAAACATTCAGTTCCTAAAAGATTAAGAATTCCAAAGGAAAATATATATTAATTGTAGTTATGAAAAATGTACTAACAATAGGCTGTCAGCCTTCAGAACTGATTCTTAGTTTTTTGTTAAAATAGAAAACTCAAAATTTCCCATGAGTTTCATAGAAAAATTGAGCATATTTAAAAATTAAGTTAAATATGTATAATTTTATAAGAATCAAAAAGGTTTGAGCTTGAATTTTTTTTTCCTTCAGTTTTATTCTGTTATAGAACAGTGCCTGCACATACTAGGCTCTTGGTGAAGATTTGTGAAACAAATGTGATAACATCATGTTACTGGAATTCATCATTGCTGACTTAATGTAGATTTGTGTTTTCTGTAGGAAATCTTATCCTTATTTCACCCCAGGTTTTTACCATAACATTTTTTTCCTCTTTGCAAATATCTTTTGATTGGTGTTTTAATTATTGATAAGGTCTGAACTTGAAACATTTAATCAAAATGAATAATTCCAGTGTCAGGGGAAAAAAAAAAAAAAAAACCTCTGAAAATTTAATGTATGGCTTTTTTTAAATGTATGTATCACGTTTTTCCCAAAGGACAGTTTGAAAGTGAAACACTCCAAAGTAAAAACAATTTTAACTTTCTGCAACTGTGTATACGTGTGTTTGTGTGTGTGAAAAAAAGATGGAAAAAATGTAAAAGAAGAAGGGAGGATTAAGAGAGGGAGAAAAAGGAGAGAAATGTGCCTTCTATGAAATTTTGACCCATTTCCAAGATAACTTAGAATGATAAATTAAGTAAAAAGAAAAATAAACATTCTTCTTTTATGTGGGAAGAATTATGCTTTTTTTCTTTTAAAAATTGATTTTTATGAAAACAAGCAATAATAGGGTTAACAGATACATAGTAATTTTTAGTTCAGGCTGATACTTGCTTTTAGATAATAGCCTAAGTCACTGATTAGAAGGGAAAAACCAACTTTGGAAAAAATCTTTTGGAAATCATATTTTGTTTATTATGTTAAAATAAAAATTTTTCATAGTTACTTCGAGGAAATTTTCTAACATTAGAAAGAGAAAGATTGTTAATTATTTTCAGCAGAATACTGACTGCATTATTGGCAAATACGGTTTTACTTTAGACCTTTTATAAAGAGTTAATTTTTTCCTTTTAATAGAGAAAAGGACACATTTCTATATTAGATGTTTATTTTACATTTTAAACAATTTTCTTTGGGAAAAGAAGAGGGTGAAAATTGATGTAAACTCAAGGGATTTTTAAAGTTGTAGAGCATAAATAGATACTGACATTTTTCTTCTACGCCCAAAGCTGGCTCTTTGGTGCGTAAGGTCAGGAATCGCATTCATACGTTTCTTTCGTAGTCAGTTGCCTTTGCTCTCTCCCATACCCTAAACTGTAAAGATGATTTCATGAACATCTTTTTAGTTGAGCTTTTGTATTTTGCTAATTTTTCTGACTTAGATGAAGTTTCAATTAAAAATAGACTATAAACTTAAAAGTGGGTGGCAGTTGAATGAGTTGCTGTGACAGTTCATATTATGAGGTTGAACCAAATGCAAAGTAGCTTAACGGAATTTGAGAAACATAGAGCTCTATCAGTACTAATGATTAGCCTCCTTTAACCTATGCTGGGTAAAAAAAGGAACATGTCTTTCTCTCAGGGTGAAAAAGTTTTACTGGAAAAATTAGTGGAGCCTGTAACCCTTATCCCACTGCTACTAAGAACCTATTTTCCTAAGGAACGCTCCTCTTTCCCACTCGTGGATATTGGTAAACGGTCTTGGGAATATCAAGTCTGGTTTGTATTATCCCAGTCCTCTACAGTAATCTCAGAAGAAGTGCTTAATAAATGTTACATACCATCATCCAATTCTTGCTCCTCCTACACCTGAAAGAAAATTTAGATTTTTTTCTTCCTTTATGGAATTTTCTTTATCTGATTCTGCCATTTTTTGGTCTCTATATTTCTCTTTTTTTTTTCCTTTTTATTTTGAGACAGAGTTTTACCCTTGTTGCCCAGGCTGGATTGCAATGGCACAATCTCGGCTCACTGCAATCTCTGCCTCCAGGGTTTAAGTGTTTCTCCTGCCTCAGCTTCCTAAGTAGGGAGGCAGATTACAGGTCCACACCACCACGCCTGGCTAATTTTGTATTTTTAGTAGAGACAGGATTTCTCCATGTTGGTCAGTCTGGTCTCAAACTTCTGACCTCAGGTGATGCTCCCACCTCGGCCTCCCAAAGTGCTGGGATTACAGGTGTGAGCCACCACGCCCAGCCCTGGACTCCGTATTTCTCAATGGAAGTTTGGAGTATTTCAGTGTATCTGTGTGTACACCAAGCAGTTTTAATAGTCTGTTGTTAATGTGCCATTCGACATTAAGCTTCAGTATTAAGCAGGAAGGCAAACAGCGTTTGACTGGCCTCTATTTTAAAAAAAGGTTTCCATTTACAGAACACTGGCGACTAAAAATAGGGAAAGGAGAATTAAAAGGTGGAAAGTTGGCAATTCTATTTTTATTAGGAAATGGCTAATAAAATTTATTTAGATAATGAGAATTCAGATATTGGAGAAAGTATATAAGCATTGGGTTTATTTTCTCATTTCTAGGAGGAGCTGCGAATAGAGGAAATGAACAGGTTTCATTCTCCTGCCTATAATAAACACTTTAAAAATAAAATGTTGATTGTTCAGAATGAAAATATGCAAAATAGAGTTGACCAACCACAGGTTTCCACATGGGAAACAGAAATTTCTGTTTATTTTTCCTAAGTCACAGTAAAGGCTCTTGATTCTTCATAAGGAAGTAGTGTTGTTATTCCCTCTAGTCAATCATGTATATTTTGTATATGCTATATTCTGCTTGTAACCTATATTTTAATTTCGTTCAGCAAATCCTTGTGAACATGTTTTCATGCCTCCAAATATTTTCTATAACATAATGATTGTATAATTTTTTAAATTATAAGGCTGTTATATATTTAACATTTTTCTATTGCTGAGTACTACTTCTGGATATCATTTTTAATGTTCTACCATGAAGTATACAATCATTTTTTTACTTTTTAAAGTACTATATGCTGAATTTTTACAGTGACATACAAAGAAAACATTTTTGCTTTTGTTCTTCTGTCATTTTAATAACTGCATGCTGGGAAAGAAATAGTTCCAGTAGCCCCCTTTAAGTATCTGAGGCAGTAAACTTCTAAAAACAGCATTCTTAATAAAGGCTAGTAGGACTTAATGGACCACTCATGCATAGTCTTTGTTTATTTTTACAGATTACTTGTAACTTTGGTTATTTGCTCTACCTTCATTATTAACATTACATAGTGTCTTAGTCCATTTTGTGTTGCTATAAAGGAATGCCTGGGGCTGGGTAATTTACAAAGAAAACAGATTTATTTAGCTCACAGTTCTACAGGATGTACAAGCAGCCTGACACCAGCATCAGACTGGCCTCTAGTGAGGGCTTTTGTGCTGCATCAAAACATGGTGGAGAAAGTCAAAGGGAAAGCAAGCATATATGAAGAAGGAGCAAACCCAAGGGGCATCTTGCCTTTATAGCAACCCACTCTCAGGGGGAACTAATCCATTCTTGTGAGAACAAAATCAGTCTCTCCAGAGTGGAAGCTCACTACCGCAAGGAGGGCACAAATCCGTTCAGTAGGGATCCACTTTCCACAGGCCCCACCTCCTACTACCACCACTCTGGAGATTAAATTTCAACATGAGATTTGGTGGGGACAGATCAACCATACCCAAACCATAGCACCTAGGGTAGGTTTGAGCTTTAAGAAGATGGGATCTGGTCTCCCTTTTATGCCTCACAGGCAGAAAGTAGCTGCTTGGTAAGTTTTTTGTTTTTATTTTGTTTTTAATGATTCAAGAAAGGAAATAAGTAGGGAAGGAAGGGAAGAAGCAAGATTATTCCTTAACAGGTGCCTCATTTTCTAAATCCATCATGATTAAATTTAACTTGAAAAGTCACATTTTATCCAGATCTTATTTATAATTTTAATCAAATTATACATTTATTATGTAATTAGATTGCAAAAATTCCTGTTTAAAAAAATTCCTGTTTTAAATATTTATGACCCTTATTATTAGGATTCAGTTTTTGAACTGTATGTATATGTTTTGGTAAAGATTTTGTTGAAAATAAAACTGTTTTAGTGCTGTAATAAACATACTTGTGCATGTATCTTTATAATAGAATGTGGTATAATTGTTTGGTTATATACCCAGTAATGGGATTGCTGGGTCAAATGGTATTTCTATTTCTAAATCCTTGAGGAATTGCCACATTGTCTTCCACAATGGCTGAACTAATTTACACTCCCACCAACAGTGTAAAAGCATTCCCATTTCTCCACATCCTCTCTGGCATCTGTTGTCTCCTGATTTTTTAATGCACATTTGCATAAATCTGCATATACGCAGATTTGTCATATAGGTAAGTTTTGTGTCATGGAGTTTGGTACACATGAACCCCTGAACCTAAAATAAAAGTTAAATAAATAAATAATAATTAAAAAACAAAAGAAAATGAAACTGTTTTATATCACTAATGTGACCCTAAGGAGGAATTTTGAATATTATAATCTTATCCAGAGATAGATATATTAGGTTTATAAGTAGTTTACCATTCCAGTACCTCTAGACTAAATACTTTAAACATAAGTATATACATGTGAAATTTATCTTCACATTCAGATGAAACAGCATTAACTCTTTGGCCCACTGAATCCAGAGCCAATCTCATCAGCACAGCAGGGGTTGCCTTCGGTGTCCCTCCATTACTTTACACAAGGTAACTCTCCCAATCTTCACACATATGCTACTGCTTTGTACACAGCATTAGTGCATGCATGCTACTCAACTCAGTAGTGTTCGCCCAGGAGGTTAGAGGTACCAGAAGGACAACCCAGAGGCTACTTACTGACTGCTAAGCATTCTTTTGAAATTTTGAAGGTTGGTGTGTCTCCTACTCTTCCCACAGCACTTGTCACCATGGTTCTGAGCACATTCTCACTTTTCACCTAATTAAATCCTTGATCAAAGAATGGGATTCTTAAGTAGAATGGACAGATTAGTTCATTCTCTCAATGAGAAATACAAAAATTATGATGTCATTTCATGTATTTGCTGCTAGAATCATAATAGATATTCACTGAATATTGTCTATATGCCAGAATCTGTGTTAAGTACTTGGGATACAACCATAACCAAGACAGTCCTTGAGATGCTATGAGTTGAGGTGAGTTATACATAAACAGGAAACCAGGAAGTTATGATAGAATGTGATAAGAGCTGAGCTAGCAGTGTATAGTATTCTATGGGAGCTTATAGGATGGGCATTTTATCAAGTCTTGGCAGAAGGATGAGGAAAGACTGACTACCTTGCCTCACCCGTAACATCTATCCCATTCATTTCCCCTTTCTCTTTTTTTTTCTGTAATTGCCATATTTTAGACATTCCTAGTTACATTATTACAACCATATACAGTACTTCGCAGACATATCCGCCTTAGAACTCTCAATAGCCAGCAAAGGAGAGGAAGCTAGTTACTACGGTGAGAGGTGTAGAGTGGTGCTAGAGCACAACACTAATGATGTGTCATCACGTGAATTTTCCATATTATTCTGCATTGTTTGTGGTCATTGAGGAAAGGTATGATTCTAATGCATGTGTCAGGATCTTTTAAAGAACACAAAAAAGTTATAATTTTTTTCAATTCTAAAATCTTCCAGTGAAACTGACTTTTAAGGAAGATCTTCCATGAGTATCTAGTGGCTTCACATACCCTATGCAAGAGTATTGTTCAGAGGACTCACCCAGTTAGTTACTCTCTTCCTTAGTCAGTGTTTTAAAAATGCTGCCAGAGGAATCTCCTTGAAGCTCACATTGTTATGTAATTTCCTTATTTTCTTTAGAAGCAAACTCCAAAGTCCTTAGCTTGCCTGAAAATGCCCTGTACAAAGAACTAAAACAGATTTACAAGAAAAAAACAAATAAGCCCATTCAAAAGTGGGCGAAGGATATGAACAGACACTTTACAAAAGAAGACATACATGAGGCCAACAAACATATGAAAAAATGCTCATCATCACTGGTCATTAGAGAAA
>CAUYLG010036659.1:0-37098 GCA_963573385.1 Cacajao melanocephalus | reverse complement strand
ATTACAAGGGTACAATAACCAAACCAGAATGGTATTGGTATAAAAACAGACACATAGGCTAATGGAACAGAATAGATAATCTAGAAATATATCCACATATTTACAGCCAGCTTATTTCCTTCCTTCCTTCCTTCCTTCCTTGAAGGACAAAATGTTATGTTATAATGGTAACAAATTAGGAGGAACTTGGCAAGGCTGTTTGTTCAGATTCTTCTTGGTATCCCTGTGACATTCCTTCCCTCTGGGTATAGGACAAGACACTGATCACATAATGGTATTCCTGGGAGAAGGGAAGGAGAAAGCTGAGAGTGATTTTCCTGGCTTTTATGGCCTGTTTCAGGGAAGGGAGTAGGGAAGGTAAAGTAGTCTTCCTGCTTCCGCTGTTTTCTCAAATACCTAAGTGCTATATTTTGGGAACAGTATCAGTGTTAGAAAGAATTTATGGTAAAAAGGTATTACTGGCTTAACCAGGAAATGTTTTGTGGATCTTTAGCCAGATCAACCCAATATATGAGAGCTCCTTGTTTTTCTTAATCTTCTCAAATTCCTTTTTACCAGAAAGCGCCTTCTTTTAAAACTTTTTTTCTGAGATGGGCTTACTTGTTTTCGCAGATTTATACTTCTAGACTTTAAAAAACTTTTTTCTTGTCCTCCTTAGATAATCATTAACTACAAATTTTCATCGTTGCCAACCAGAACAGTTACTGAATTGTCTCTACATTTTAATCACATTAATTCATATATACACTGATATTATATCAAATTATATCACTTATTAGGTAGATTTATAGGTTTTTTATTTTTCAAAGGAAAAATGTTATTATATGAGGGTAAAATTAGTAGGCTGTTATGTATCCATGAACCATTTTTCCCAATGTTAAATAATGCTAAAATTATTTTCCTTTAGATGAAAAGAGATGACTTCAGTGACTTTTCTTTTATAATTCAGTGTGAAGCTAGCTTGAAGCTATCTTTGAATGCAACTCAATGTGATGTGCCTGCCTGAGGCAACTGACATTTCAGATTGTGATTCTTTTCACCCCAAAGCAAGAAGGTCTGTTCTTTTCTGTAGTTAGAGCTATTTTAATGAAGTTAATTTAAGAGGTCAGAATCCAACTTGTGACTTCTCAGATTCTTTCATTTGCATTACAAATCATTTAAGGGAAAAAGGAGCAACTGACTAAACGATGTTGGAGAAGGACTAGAGTAAAATATTATTAATGCGAACTGTTATTTTTGAAAATCTGATCATCCAGACAGAGGTAATGAATATCATTGGACAAAATGCTTTACAATGGAAATCAGTAAGAGTTCATTGGGGAGATTAAAATATTCACTAGAACAGAATTTTTAATCACTATCAGTATCTGAGAATACCAATTACATGATGCCCAGATCACATTATAAACAACTCCTTCCTGTTTTTCAGGCCAAGGGATAAAAGAAGTGAGTCTTGATCATTTGGTCTTGTGCATCACTCTGTTGGTCATCATAACTGCATGAATGGATGCTGGAAATCCAATATGGTAAGCCTTCATTTCATGTCCTTGATAAGAGTCTTGGAAACCTTGCAACTTTAGAAGAAACTACTTATAGCAAAACAAATTTTACCATAGGCTGATATAAACAAGGGTCAAATTTTAAGATATATTTCTGATCACAAAAACATCACTAAACTTTAAATTTTTTAAATTTTACTTTTTGTTTTTGAGACGAGGCTTCCTCTGTTGTCCAGGCTGGAGTGCAGTAGTGTGATCATAGCTCACTGTCGCTTTGATCTCCCAGGCTCAAGTGATCCTCCCACCTCAGCCTCCTGAGTGACTAAGACTACAGTTATGCACCACCATGCCCAGCTAATTTTTAATTTTTTTTTTTTTTTTTTTTTTTTGGAGAGATGAGGTATCTCTATGTTTTCCAGACTAGTCTCAAACTCCTGGCCTCCCAAAGTGCTGGGATTACATGCATGAGCAACCAGCATAACCAGCCACTAAACTTTTAAATAAAGACACAAAACACTTTTAATATTAAGCATTAAAATACATGTGAACTATTCATAGATTAATAAACACAAGCAAGATAATTATTTACCCAGTTTTTGGTGAATCAGTAAGTGATGGCAGTCATAATGGTTGTTAAGTCAAGAAACATCTCCTAATATCATGCAGTTAAAAAACTAACTGACAAACAGGGCGGGTGCTCTGTGCACATTCTTAGCTCATCATTTATTGTCATCTATCTGTATGATTACCACCTACATTATGAATTTTTATTTGATAATTATTTGTATTCTTTCATCCATTTTTCAACTTGCTTATTAGAGTTCAAGGTCTAGGGTGGCCAGAGCCTATCTTGGTAGCTCAGGGCGCAAGGTAGGAGTCAATCCTGGCAGGATGTCATTCTAACACAGGGTGCACTCATCCCCATGCTCATTCAGACTGACACCATTTAAATGCACCAATTGCACACACATGCACAGCTTTGAGATATGGGAGGAAACTAGAGTGCCCAGAGAAAACCCATATAAACCTGGGGAGAATGTGCAAACTTCACACACACAATGGTCCCAGCTTGGAATTGATTTTTTTTTCCTCATCAATGTTATAACAAAATAATGTTGAATGAACCAACATTATTCAAAGGTCTGCTGTACCAATATTTATTGACTATCTGGGCAGTGTTGTTCAGAGGACGTAAAGTAAAATCAATATGTGGTATACTTTCTTAAAGCTAATTTTGTTTTAAAAATAAAATAATTTGTCAAAAAGCATATTGAAATGAATAGATTACTTTGTTGTAGAATATTACTGGATTTTTTCAGTTGACATTTTAGTGCTTAAATGGATATTGATCATGTATTTGAATTTCTAACAATTTTCTTGCAAACAAATGGAGGAATAAAAACTTACTCTCTCTTTCAAAACAGCAAGTAAGCAAACCAAACCGCAAGCCAATAACTAACAAACATGCATATCTACAGCTGCTGTCAGCTCCCTGATAAGATGAAAAAGAGTGAGAGATTTATTAATGGTAGAGGTGTTTTTTCTTGTTTTGTTTTTTTGTTTTTGTCTACTTATGTTTGGGTAAGTCTATCATACTACGGGTATGTATTCATGGACAAATGATCAGTCTCTTGATATTGAAAAGGATTGTGGAGGGAGATAGAAAGACAACAATGGACCCAAGCCACACAAGTTTTAAGTTTATAGATACTGTACATCTTTTTTCTTGTTCCAGAATTTCATTACATTTGTAATTCTCTGGGAGGCGGCATACAATTTTATAATCAAGAGGAACAAGATAGAATCTTTTGTGCTTTCTGCTGTAGTTGCTCATTTGTGGTTTTAATTGTTGGACCAGTAGGGAAATAAATGGCTTTAATTCTAAAGTATTAAGAAGACATGAGCAATATATGAATGCAGAAGATAGAGGCTGGAGTTCTTCTTACTTAGGAAAACTAGTCAGCTTTCACACACTCAGTAAGGAAGTTAATGAACTCCATTGGTAAAAGATAAACAAAAAGTGGTGCTTCTTTCCTTCTTTACTATATGGCTAGTTATTTTTATTTTCCCATATAATAGGAATGATTTATATAAATAGCATTTGTCTCTAATAGTGAAATGAGCATTGTATAGAGAATGAGAAGAACTGGATTTAAACATGACACTATTGTTAATTAAATGTGAAATTTTATCCAAAATTATACATTTAAACTCCCTGGGTGTTAGTTTTCTTTTTTTTTTTTTTAAAGTGAATATATTATAGCATAAAGTTTGTAAATTCTCCAGCTTATCTCTAAATTATCTAATATCTAGTCCAGATTCAAATTTCCCTAAGTGACCTAAGATGTGTCTTTAGAGATTTTATAAAAATATAAAACCAATAGAAATTAATAAATTCCATGTAATTTTTCATCTTTTTGGATTTTGAAACAGTTTTCAAAGTCCTCTCATAATAATGACTCCATGATGATTATGGAATATCCTGTATTCTGAATTTGTTTGATTGTTTCCTCATACTGAGATTTAAATTCTTTCTTTATCTGTTACATTTTCTTTTCCTTTTATTTTTTATTTTTTTGTTTGTTTTTTGAGATGGAGTCTCACTCTGTTGCCCAGGCTGCTGTCACCCATGCTGGAATGCAGTGGCAGTGATTACGGCTCACTACAACCTCCACCCCTTGGGTTCCAGTGATCCTCCTGTTCCCAGACCAAACTGAGGGTTGGGCTGCTGTTTCTCGTGGCCCAGTACAAGATGCAGATGAACTGGGGAGGAAGAGGTTTTTTATTTCTGTAACTGGTTACAGGGAGAAGGCCTGGAAATTATCACCAGACAAACTCAAAATTACAATGTTTTCCAGAGCTTATATACCTTCTATGCTATGTGTCTACATGTAAGTGTGCATTAATCTAAAGACATAAGTGGTTAACTTCTTTTAAACTATAACTAAGGTCTGAGTCCTGAAGACCTTCTTCTGGAGCCTCAGTAAGTTTACTTAATCTAAATGGGTCTAGGTACTGGGGTGATTACCCTTATCTTGTCTCCTGCTAAATCATAAAGGTTTGGAAAGTTCCTTTAGACCCCAATAAACTTGTTTGCGGAGGCCTGGGGAGTTTCTTCAGATCCCCAATAAAACTTGTTTAATCCTAAAACTTAGGAAAACTGGTCAGCCTTCACACACTCAGTAAGCAATAATTCCTTTCTTATCTTGTCATGCTTAAAGGCCCAGGAAAAGCCTAGGCAAAACTCTTGGTGGGCTCTTTGTTACATTCCAGCCTTCGTATACAGGCACTGGCTCAATCACCTTTTGATGTTTAACCTAGCTACTCAGTCAGTGCTGGGACAGTTGTAATGGGGGCCTGCATTAGTGAGACCTGGCCTGCCACACTCCCGCCTCAGCCTCCAAGTAGTTGGGACTACAGGCATGCGCCACAACTCCCTGCTGATGTTTGTATTTTTAGTAGAGATGGGGTTTCACCATGTTGGCCAGGCTGGTCTTGAACTCCTGACCTGAAGTGATCTGCCTGCCTTAGCCTCCCAAAGTGCTGGGATTACAGGCATGAGCTACCATGTCTGGCATTATCTGTTATATTTTCTGTAAACTAACTTCATTTATTTCAGTGTAGCATTTTCCACAAGATTACTTCATAGGTTATATTGACGTATATATTGCATCAAACCAGAAGTTACATGATGTCATACTGTCCAGCATTAGTGATGGAAAGGTTGATCCTTGATTAAGGTGGTGACTACCAGATCACTCAATTTTTTTTTTCCATCCAACTTACATATTTTATACTTCTTTGACTTTCAGTGTCATTTCAGGACTTTTTATTACTATACTTTTGGGCTTCCTAAACATACATTCATCTTATCAATACTTGCCAGCTAAGTCTTTTAATCATTTTCATTATCTCCTTGGAGCAGGTATTCCCAGTTGACTGTTAGTATCTAAAATCGTTATCCTGTTGTGGTAGTCTCAAAACACCTTATATTTTGTGGTCTTCTACAAGCTTCTTTCTACTCCAACTAAATTAATTTGCTTTTTGTATTCTACATATGATCTTTTCATCCTTACCTCTGCCTTCAATATCCTATTGCCTTCCTCTGTAATTTCTCCTTGACTGCCCCAGCTTGTTTATCACCTCCTTTATGATTTATCCCAAACCACTAAAATCATTTTCAATATTCGGTTTTTCCTAGTGGTCAAATATTCAGTTTATGGCATATATTTTTATAATTTTCAATACAATGTTTCTTTCAACTGGAAGTAATAAGTTTTCAGTATAAGGATTATATTGATTCAAAGTTATAGTAATTGAAAAATTGAAATAAGATTAAAATGTGATAAAACTGTTTAAGAGAATAACTCTTTTGTTTTTATATCCATAGCTTACGTAAGAACCCCTCTTACATAAGAATATGAGTCAGCATAATGATGAGGAATGAAAGTACTGTTCTTTATAAAGTCAAGGAAGCCACCTTGTGAGACTAGGCTATTATTCAGCAGTGTTGTGAGATTTCCTTTCTAATTTCAGGTTAGTTGTGATTTTTATGTGCCCTTTTTTTCTGGAATTGGGCAGTTTGTTCCAGATGTAACTTTTATGACTATGGTTTGCTAGGAAATACTGCTGGGCTTGCAGATCATTCATTCACTGATAAACTGAATTGACTTTCTTATATACTTAAGTCAGTTTTTTACTGTGATGAAGTGAGAGAAAACTGGATTTGGAATCAGAAGACAGGGGTTTTAAGTACTGCCTCTGCTACTTACCTTACATGCGACCTTGCGCAAATCTTTTAACTTATTTGAATTTTACCTCACTGAAAAACAAAAAATAGAAAACAATATCTTACCATGACTACTTTATTATGTTGTTGCAAAACACAAATTAAGTATTGTGACAAATCCCTTATGATTTATAAAGCGCCATCAAAATATATAGGGTGATTATTTGTGTTTTACAACTTAATAAGAAGATTAGTAGCTTCTTTTTTGGAAACATTCTATTCCAAAATAATAAAATATTCATTTGTTTTTGTAAAGCGGGAAAGGTAGATTTAATTGGGATTTTTAAAAAGAAATATGGTTGAAAATAAAGAGAAAGAAGATAATTTATTTTTATCTGAATTCCTTTTTGCCATTTATTTCATTCATTTTCTCTTTTATCTTTATTCCTTCTACATTATAACATTGTGTGTTTTTGTTTGTTTGTTGTTTTGGTTCGGTTTTGAAAAGTGTGCAATGACATCTTGCTAATTTTTAAAAATACTGAACCACCTCCTAGTTTTAGGGATAGCTTTACCTAGTTGAACAAACTTCTCTACCCTTATATCCTTCTTTTTCTGGCATTTTTGCAGTAAATCATGTTCAATCAGTTAATCACATGATCAATATTTATGACATACCTATTATATAAAAGTCAGTCTGTTATTAATGTAAAAATTTTAAAATGCATAACACCTGTCCTGGATTCAATTTATTTGGAAAATAAACTATATTAATCACCTACTATATTCATGGTTATATAAAAACAGCTTCTGTTCTCAAGAAGACTTGATGTGAGTCTGGGAGACAAACCTAGAAAGATCTTAAGAATAAAATTATTGGTATGGAAATGAGAAATAAAGAAGAATTTATAGAGAAGAGATCATTTATAAATTGTCCCAAATGAAGGGAGAAGCTATTCATTGTAAAATGTGGTAACTTTCAATTATACCAGGTGGTGATTTTTATTTAGAGAATATTTAGGAATCCTATGGTGAGACTATTTGGGAAGGTGATTTGTGATCTATTGGTATGTAAAAAATCACCCTAATATGTAGTGGAAGTCACACTCTATCTCTCCTGCCACATTTAACTGATTAGAAGAAGCCCCTAAGTTCAGCCCACATACAAAGAAAAGAGAATTAAATGATTCAGTTCATTAGTACATTTTATACTTTCCATACAACTGCAGGTAATGTCGTCAATAAACTTTCTGCCTCAAAATAATGAGGAGCCCCTCTCCTTCAGTTTCCAGTAATGTTTTTCTTATGTTTTTTTAAGTCATCACCAGTAGCTTCCTCAAAGGCCATTAGGATTCTGTTCACACTCAAAGTCGTTTCAGCTTCCTCTCAGTTCTTGATTCTGAAACTTCTCCCACAATTTAGATTTTTATTACAGCGTAGTGCCTTTTTCTGTGCTAAAATCTTCATTGGTTATCTATTGCTGTATAACAAATTGCCCAAAATGTAGTAGGGCAATATTGTATTATAAAAACAATAACAAACATTTATTATCTTCACAATTTCTGAAGGTTAGGAATCTAAGAGTGGCTCAGCTAGGCATTTTTGCCTCAGCGTCCCTCTTGAGGTTGCAGTGAAGATGTTGGCCAGACATTTGGGTGAAGGCTTGATGGAGGTGGGAGAATCTGTTTCTAAGGTTTCTCACTCTCAGGGCTGCTGAGTATTGGTGAGGTTCAGTTTCTTCCAGTGTGGCTGCTTGAATGTCCTCAGGACATGATGGCTGACCTCCTCAAGAGCAGCCAATCCAAGAAAGCAAGGTGGAAGGGACAATGCCTTTTATGACCTAGTATCAGAAGTCACAAACCTTCAATTTTGCCACATTCTATTCATTAGGAGAAAGTAATTAAGTCCAATGCAAGATCAAAGGTGGGGACTTAGGCTTCTCCTTTTGAAATAAGAAGTGCCAGAGAATTTGCAGACGTATTTTAAAACCACGCAGTCTAGATCCTGTTCTTGACCAGTAACCCCTCTGAAAAGATCTCCAAGAGAATGTGCACACACACACACACACACACATACACACAAACACACACGAGGAAACAAAGCAAAGCCGGAATTTGATCCCAAACTCCAACATCATATAACTCCAGGTCTACAGAGAAATTTTTTACTGAAGCTAGATTGGTCTGAACAACATAAAAGCAGGCCAAAATCCTCTTATATGTTCTTTCCTTCCAAAGCTAAACATGCCAGTGGGGGGAAAGTGGAAGGAGTACCTGTGAGAGAAGATAGGAGAGCCAAGTGAGCAGACAGACAGACCACATTTCCTTTAATGTCTAGAGTTGCTTGCTTGGGTTTCTCCTAATGGGAAAGCTCCAGAGCTTCTTTCGTGTTGGAGGAAAAATATCTGGAAAAGGGGAAATATAGATAATGAAGTTTTCTTAAGGCAGCTGTAGTGTTCTTATCACTCCAGGCCTGCGAATGAAAAGAGAAGAGGAATGGCCCAACATATGTATTCTGTGAAGATTAATTAGCAAAGAGACTTTACTCAGTAGTACAGTGGTCAGTATCATGTCCTGAAAACTTACCGGATCGTAGCACCAGACATCTCCTATTTCAAAGCACAAAAACCTGGGGGCTAGGATTAGAATTTCCTCAGCTTTTCATTTATATCCTGTTAATCTAGTTGGCTTAACCATAATAATAATAGTCAATTTATAGTGTGATTGTGGCTTTTGTGGGGAAAAGATCAGCAGCACATGGAATAAGTCCCATTGATTCCATTTGTGGAACTCCTTCAGCAATCTTTTCTACTACAGCAATTGAGATCTAATGTAAGGGCAGTGCAGGCCTTGAGTCCCTTTATGTATGTCCCTTGATGTTGCCTCTAGAAGTTTCTGAAATAGATTAAGCCTGGAGACCAAGTTTATCCCATAATCACCATATGCACTATGCTGATTTCATTCTTCAAGAAAACCTTTTATTAATTCCTGCCAACTAAATGATGTTTAACTGCATTGGCCAATAAAACAGGGTAATTAAAGTGAATATGATATAAAAGCAAAGCCCAAAACACAGTTACACATCATAAAAATGCTTCAATTTTTTGTCACCATATTAAATTTTAGAAATCTCTTCTCATAATCAGTTACTATTCCCACACTCCAGAGTGATTCTCAAACTCTGAGTGATGGTTCTCCTGAGACTTCCAGTTCTTTCCAGGGTGAGAGAGGGAGGCAGGTGGAAAATCATCGCCTTTCCTACACTCTCTTCCAGCATCAGGAAAATGGTAAAACTGGATAAAAGAATAAGTGTCAAACTGTCTTTCCTCTAACTCTCTTTTTTCCTTCTTTCCCTTTCTAGCTCTTTCTAAACAGATAAAGAAACGGTTCTTATCAAATAGATTCTGCTGGAAGATCACAATGTAGCAAAGCATGTGGTGGAGAATCTAGCACTCATAGACTTGTTAACTCTGAAAGGTGAAGGAAATATCTTGTTCTTAGCAATGAAGTGTTATCATAGTACTTGACACGATCCTGTTGGATTAATACAGATGATTTATATGACCCATCTAGATTCCTGTGCATGTCACTGAAGATCCTCTTTAATACAAGTACTGATACTTCTGTTTTTTTCCCCTGACCTGTCCTCTGCTTGGGTCATGAGAAGCCACTGTCTTCTCCCCACACATCCTGTTGTTTCTATGCTCTGGTTTCTTTTTATATGCTTTCCTGCTTTCTGGGATCACTCTTCCTTCCCCTTCTTTTCTCCCCATCATCATGACCATGCTGTTCTTCACTTCATCCTTAACTTCCAGATTGAGCAGACCACTTCTTCCTCCCATCCTCATTGAACTCTGGACTCCACATTAAACAGTACCTAGATTGTAATCTCATTGAGAGCAGAGAGTACCTCTGAGTCTCACTGACCTTTCTGTGTCTAGTACCAAGCACAGTGCCTGGCACAAAATAAGTGTGTAATACATAGTGATCTGAATTGAGGTTCTGAAGGGAATTTACTATGCCCAATTGTTTCATCACCCTGTAAGGATCCCTATATCTACTCTTCTATTTTTACCTGGAAGATGCATTTTGGGAACAAGTCATTGAAAACAACTTACATTAGGTTCTTTCTGCCTTCTCTGATTGCATGCCTTTCATAAGAATATTTTATAGACAATACTTCTGTCACTCTTATGATGTAGGTTAATATCACTGTATTGAATGAATAACTTATTTATTGAGCTGCTGTTTTTCTCATAGACTCTTTTTCTTTTAGAAAAATACAGCTTTGACACATAAAGGACCTAGAATATCTATATGTAAGAACAGAGAAAAGATGTACTTGGCCTCTAAATTCCTGACACTGTAATAAGCCAACTTTGGTAACATTGATTTAATAACTAACCCAAGATAGATCTTAAAATCACTCAATCTGTAGTTTCTTTAAAGAAAATAATTCAGCCAACAAAGGCATGTGAAATGAATGATAAGCAAGGATCATCAATACTATGATATCTATTCCATGTCTTGAGTCCAAGAGAATAACGCTGGGATAGTTTCATTCCATAAAGAAGCCAAAACAATTTATGTATTGTGACTATTATGAGAAACGCAATTGTGTAGTAGTTTGTGCTACTATGTGCTAGGTGCTGTACTTGGTAAATATTTTATTACTTCATTTGGACCTTACTACACTATTGTATGAATCAGGCTTTTCCAGGAAAATGGGACCAATAAGATTTATCTATCTACATATCTTATTATACATGCATACATATATACACACATACATATACACATATATTGAGAGATTTACTAAAAGAAACTGGCTCATATGACTATGGAGGCTTGCAAGTCTCAAATCTGTGAGTGGTCAGTAGGCCATAGACTCAAGACAACCAATGGTATAGTTCCAGTCTAAAGGCTGACAAGCTTGAGACCCAGGAAGAACCAGTGTTTCAGTTCAAGTCCAAAGCAGGGAAAAAGGCAATGTGCATGTCAAAGGCACTCAGGCAAGATAAATTTTGTCTTACTTGGGAAAGGGTTAGCCTTTTTGTTCTATTTAGGCCTTCAACTGATTGAATGAGATCCACCCGCATTAGGGTGGGCAATCTGCTTTACTCAGTCTACCAATTTTAATTTCATTCAAATACATCCTCCCAGAAACACTCAGAATATTGCTTGAACAAATATCTGAGAACCCAAGGCCCAGTAAAGTTAACACATAAAATCAATCATTGTCACATCTTAGTAGTAAGTTCCACAGCTATCCCTGCTTTTTAAAAGAGAAACAGTGAGAGGTGATGTAACTTCCTTGTCACATACAACTAGTAAATGGCAGAAGCTGTTCCAACCCAGGTCTGACTGACCAAATCACAGTGTTTAAAAAAAGATCAGGGTTTGGAATTTAGATAGAACTGTTGTTTTTGTGAGAATTAATTTGTTTTAAAAATGAACCACCAAAGAATGTATCACTGTGATTGGCACACAAACTCATTACAGCTAATATTATTATTAGCATTAAAAGCATTATTATTAATTTGTTAATATTATATAAACCTTTGTATCCTTAGAATAGTTGGTAGTGCGAATGCCAAAATGGACATTAAATAAAAATATATGTGAACAATATTTTGTTTGATCATTATTAATCTCTATTCTTTTTCTTGCTTTTGTGACAAAAAGATAAAAAATTGTGAGTCACCAGACAACTAATTTCTCTAACATATCTCCTTGTAAAGATAATATTACCTTTGGCAGAGATATACCTCATTCCTGCTGATGTCATTAGAAAGTGACAAGGTCAACCAAAATGAGAAATTGACAGTGTTCTGTCTTTCCAGCTTTTAATAAGTATTGTCAAAAGAAATAATAATCAGATTTGAACTTGTTTGTCCTTGAAGTACCTTTTTCTAAAGGCCTCCTAGGAAAGCTTTTGTAAGATCAAAAGCAGTTGGGAAAAAGTAAAAATCACTTAAGTATACTTCCTTACTCTATTCTATGTGATGGAAATAAAGTACTTATTCACTGTCAATGACCTGGGCACTGGGATATTTGCATTCTTTTTTAGAAAAATATAGGAGAATGTTGGTAAAGGGAGCTCTGATAAACTAATAAGCCATATGTTCTCATGTGTAAATAAAATATGGACTTCTGGGGAATGAATGGTGTTTTCAGACCTTCAGCCTCCTTTTTAGAGCAAGACTTCAGGCAAAATTGTTAAATTAGTTACATATATATACATATGTGTGTGTGTGTGTGTATCTATCTATCTATCTATCTATCTATCTATCTATCTATCATCTTTCCTCTTCTTCTGCTATTGAGTCTCCTATCTTCCATCTCCCTCAGGGACCAAAATCCTCATGTTCTTTCATCTTCACATTTTGTGTTTTCAGCAAAGGATGTGGTATCTCCTTTGAGATACCATGACTTACAATAATTATTGTACTCTTTCTACAAATCCCCTTTATAATTTAACAAACTTTGTAATTTAAAAAGCCTTAAGTTTAGGCATCAATGGGATTGAGGGGGCATTTGCTAAAATCAGAGAGAACTTCCTGGAGTTGCTGAAATCACAGCGTATAGAAAACAGGCGCATTCTCTGATTTTCCTAGACATTAAGGCCATCCTATTTATTTGTAATTTTCCATCTAACACAGGCTCTCCATTTAAGCCACGTGGATCATGGTACTGATCACCTTTTCCTGATTTATACTAGTGCTTTCTTTATCTAGAAACCGCTAGTACTGACGAAGCTAGCAGTACAGAAGAAACCACTAGTTTCTTCTATATGAATACTGTTATCTCCACTCAAAATGCCTTTCACTCATCTCTTGGGCAATCCATACTCCTTACTTTATCTGAGCCCAATTTAATCCAAATTCTCCTCTCTCTAACACAAACTGTTTAATCAAGACATGAACCATCCTCCAAAGAAACAACTATAGCAGAGTATAACATAATATACAGCAATAGCCATTTGTGCATGGGCTGGTGATTGATAGATTCATTGTACTCCTCCCTAAAGAGCTTATTTTCTTATAAGGGACACAGATAGATATACAGAAAAAAATAATATAGTGAGGAGGATTTGATAGGAGCAAATGACCCAGGGTATAGTAGGAATACAGAGCATGAGGGTGCATTGTTGTTGGTTGGGTACCCCTTAGAAATTGTATCATCTTGTTTCTCTAATTTTGCTAAGTAACCAATGCATCATAGTTATAAAAGATAATATTTTCTTCTAATAGGACCAATAAAAATATACACCATAAACAATGTTTCCTGCAAAGGCAGTTGTAGTGAGATCCATGAGCTCCATTAGATCTTGTTATCTTTTCCTCTCAGCATCTCATGCTTCACATCAAAGAGGCTGCTGGTTCATATGCATCCCAGCTTCCCTCTCGCTGGTGTGGAAAGGGGCTCACTGAAGTGAAGTCCTCACAGCCATACCAACAAGCAGTGTTTGACATGTGGTTACCTGCAGCAACAGCCATATGAAGGGTATTTAAATTCCTAAGGCACTGGGAGATTATAGAGAGCAATGATTAAGAATTGGCCTGCTTAGGTTTGAGTTTATCACTTACTAACAGTTTGACATAGGAAAGAGGATTAAACTCTTCACGTCTTGATTTTCTCATCTATAAAATGGAGTAATAATAATAGTACTGCCTCATAGGATTGAAATGAGAAGAAAATGAGATAAAGTTCTTCACACTGCACCTAACTTAGCATAACCCTGCTGTAAAAAATCACCACAACTAGGTGGTTTAAAACAACAGAAATTCACTGGGAATGGTGGCTCATGCCTGTAATCCCAGCACTTTGGGAAGGTAATGTGGGAGGATCACTTGAGGTCAGGAATTTGAGACCAGCCTGGCCAACATAGTGAAACTTCATCTCTACTAAAAGTAAAAAATTAGCTGGGCATGTTGGTGCATGCTTGTAATCCCAGCTACTTGGAGGCTGAGGCAAGAGGATCGCTTGAACCTGTCAGCCTCTGGTGGTTGCTGGAAATCTTGGCATTCCTACATTTGTAGACACATCTCTCCAATTTCGGCCTCTGTCATTATGTGGCTCTCCTTGTTTGTCTGTCAGTGGCTTCACATGGTCTTCTTTTAAAGACACCAGGCATTGGATTTAAGGCCCACTTTAATCCAGTATGGTCTCATCTTAATTTAATTAATTGCAGCTGCAAAGACTATTTCTAAAAGAAGTCACATTCACAGGTTCCAAGTTAACATGAATTTTGGGGGACAATATTCAACTCAGTACGTCTAATAGTCATGCAATAGTCATGTTAAAACACACTCACTTGTTTCACCACACAAGAAAACTCCACAAAGTACAAGTTCACCCACTCACACAGAGGGGATTTGGGGAAGATATTGACTTCCACATGGCCTTACTTTTCTTCACCCACCATTCCACCTTATCTATTTCTGAGTCTAGGACCACATGGGGCTTCCAGAAGAAGGCTCTATGGGTGGGAATGAGGTTGTTGGAGGGAGCTGGTAAAGAAACACTATTTTCTGGGTCACTCCCAGGGGAGAGTTGATATTAGAAAACACGGTTTCTCTGAACCTCAAGAAGTTGAGGAGTAGCTTAACAGGCAGGCTCAGTCCTTTTTAACCCAGAGAATGACTAAATGGGAAGAAATTGGGTACAGAGATGATGGATGGGCCCAAACAGCCTCACTGCTACTATAGTGCTTCTTCCCCAAAATACACAGACCAGGTGTGCCTTCTTCCATTTGCCTTTGGCTATTCAAGGTACCATAGAATCTGTGTCTGAACCCCAGTAAGCAGACAAAGGAAAATAACAAAGCACATCATGGGCCCAGTTAGAGACTAAAAAAGGAGCATGACTCTTGGAATGGACTCCTACTGAATTACAGCTGCTTAGAGAAGACAAAGGAGAACCTGGATAAAACAATGAAAGGCACCCTTAAGGATATAAAAGGAGAGTGCAAAACAGATTGTTTGGAACTGAAAACATGGTTTACAAATGAAACATCAGTAGATGAAAGAAGAGCATAGTTTCTGTCTAAAGCTACGTACTGATCTGAGACATCAAATTTCTCAAGACACAGAGCAAATATTTACATTCTAAAAATGAAATCATGATGGAAAAGAGAACAGACTTGCAGAAAAGATCTATGAAGCCTAACAAGGAAAAAATAGGAATTCCAATTAAAGAAAAAGCAACAGATCGATGAGAGGGCTGAAAAAAAGGCCTGATTACTATTTGAAAGTGCATACTACATTTTAGGAAAGACTGAAAAGAAAAGACTTAACTAGGCGTATCCTGGTAAAATTCCTGAATTCCAGGATAGAGAAAAAATACTCACAAAATTCCAGGCAGAAAGAAAACGGCAAAACAATCAGACTGTCTTTGAATTTCAGCAATATGTGAAGTGGTAGAATAACATCCACAGATGACTTAGAGAAAAGTACTAAAACCTAATGATCCAATACAGAGGCAATATATAATTTATGGGTCATGCAAAAGGAAGATGTTTTGGGCTATGCTCTGCCTAAGGAAAGTGTGAGAAAGGACACCAAGCAAAGAAGTTGGAACAAAGACTTAAATGTAAGAGAAGATGAAGGAGAGAGAAAAATATGTTTGGAAATAAGAAAGGAGGCTTAACTGAAGATATAAAAGAAGCCGTAGATACGGTAGAGGGAATACTATGTGCAACTTTTTAACAATAAATTTGAAGACCTAGAGGAAATAGATGTTTTCCTAGTAAAATACAAATGATCAAAGTTGGCATAAGAAGAAATAGAAAACTTGATAGACCAATTCCTTTAGCAGACATTGAAAGTATAAAAAAGATCATTATTTAAGAAGAACAGCAAATCAGTTTCTCAGCTGCATGTTATCTAACTTTTAAAGAACAGTTAATTGTAGTGGTTTTTTTAAAAACTATTCCAGATCTAGAAAAAAATGAAAAGTACCCAGATTCATTTTATAAATCCGATTCATTTTACAAGTTCAGCATTAATATCAAAGCTTGACAAATAGTAAATAAAAAGAAATTATAGCCAACTCCAATTATAAATATAGAGGTGGCCAATATGAGGGTCAGCAAGAAAAGGATAAGGAACTTTGAGAGTATCAAATTCTGAAAATAATAGTAGCTTCTTTCTGCTTTCATCAGTCAGAACTAGATTTGCTAGTAGTATGTGACAGAATAGCCAAAATTACAGATGATTAAATGTGACAATTTTAACTTTCCATTTTATAAAAAAGTCAAGAGCCAGGTTGTCCATGGTTGATACACTGACTCCTCAAAGTTATCAGGAACCCAGGCTTTGTCTAGCTCTTTTATCATCCCTAGAGACTTCATTCTTTTAGTCCAAGGTGGCTCCTGGAGCTCTAAAATTCACATCCATCTGTAGCTGCAGGATAGAGAAAGCGATATAGGAAAAAGTTACGAAAGGCACATGCCAATTATATTTTAATGTGATTTATCTGAAATTGCCGGTATCACTGCTGTTTACAGCATACTGGTAAGAATTTAGTCTATTTGCCACATCCAGTTGCAAAGAATCCTGGTAGTATTGGTTTGTTTTTAAAATCACCTTGGCCATATGCACCATTACAAATCAGAGGTTCTGTGACTTAGGAAGTGGGAGAGATCAGATATTGAGATCCAAAACTAGCTAACTCCGTTCCATGTATCCTGGGACAAAAGCAACTCCCCGTCTGTAGGAAAGAAGTACCTTACAGTAGGCAGTGTTGAAGAATGGTTTTCCTTCCATGCTGTTCCTTTGAGATGCCAATGCTCATAAAAAGGAGGTTGCCTCCCAGCTCACATCCTAAATAGCATAGTCCGGAGGCAATCCATCTCCACATGGATGTCAAAAAGGCATTTCAAACCTGACATGTATAAAGCAGAGCACTTGCCTCTATTGGCACCCCTGCCCAAACCTATTTCTTCTCCAGTTCCAGCTCTCATAAAATACCATCACCTGCCCAAGTGCTCAAACCAAAAACCTTGGAGTTATTTTTTATTCCACTCTTGTCTTCACCATTTCTCTACCCCTTTACCTTCATTGCATTAGTTCTACCTCCAAAATCTAAACCAAACCTATCCACTTCTCTTGCCTTATTGCCACAATATCCTTCCTACCTGATCTCTTCATTTCCAACCTCACCAACTAATGATTTATTCTCCACATTAGAGACTGAATATTTTTACAATCCTTTTTTAATTTGATATTTAAAAATTAAATAGTAATTTTATTTCATCAGGTGAAACAACACAATTCAGATGTGCATAAAGACAAATCTAGTCATCTTCCTTGTTACCCACACCCCTCTGAGGTCACTTATTAACCTCCTGGCTTGTCTTTTTCCTCACCAATCTCTTTTTACACATGAACTTATACAAACAAACAAATTAATAAATTTTACTTATGTTTTCTGAAAAACAGTATTCATTATTCAGCTTGTTAGCTTGTATTTTCATTTTTTATATAAAGGTATCATGTCTTGAGAGAGGGGTCTCCTATTTTCAATAGAGAAAGTTAAGCCTCTTTAAACTTGTATTTGCCCAGTTGGTATAGGCTGAGTTAGATAGGAATGAAAGAAGTAAGTGGCTGAACTAGGAATTAGAAACCAGTGGGCTAGCAGTCTGCCACATCTCTTAAGCAAGCTATAGGTAAATAGGAAAATGTCAACCACATTCAGGTAACTTTTCCGAACCAGAGGGACATCTTTTAGAAATGCTACTGTATTTAAACAGCTATCTTGTGTGCATGCTCATGGTTGTTTAAGGGCCCACCCTAACGGTTGTGCCAATTTACATTCCCATCGGTATTTTGTGTTTCCCTTTTTCTGTCATCCCTGTTAAGTTTGGGTGAAAGCGATCTATCCCTTTTAATAAACTACTCATGTTTAAAAGATAGAGAGCTGAGAACTACCTACCTCATCACAGTGTAGAGGAAACAATTGGAGAAATATTTTTAGACTGTCAGACTTCATCTTGGCCATTTAGTAAAACAACAACTGAAAAATCTACCTGCTGACATGACTTTCATTCACAGTTGAGGTCGGGAAGCAAGAATTGGTTTGAATAGGTTTTTGTTTTATTTGAATAACTTGGTTATTCCATATTGGAGTTCACTGGTAGGTCATATGCTGATAAACCATTTTCTGAACTTTAAAAATGATTACTGATCTAGATTAGAAAAGAAGTAAATTTGGAAATGCTCTGAAAACCATCGGTGAGAAATACTTTGTGTCAGCTTTCAGATAAGCATGACTGGTCATGAGCTCCCTGGTCATTTAGGGAAGCTGATCTATTGCCTATGAAGCTTTCTGTGCAGGGTCTATGGCGAAGTGAGCTGAAAGCTCTATATGGTTGAATGAACTGAAGAGCAGAATGCCCATTGGCTGCATGTCCCAGGATCATCTGCAATGTCTGAGTTTCCACTTGGCTGCACAGAAAATGGGTTGCTTATAAATTATTGTTTTAGTGTCAGCAAATAAAGTTATCATGGGTCATATTTTTTTCCGCTTTTATACTGGATGGAGTTTAGCTTTTTAAAAGATCTTTGCATCGTGTATTTCTTAGTTTTTTGTTTTTTTTTTTCAGTGAATGCTGAAAGCTTAGAATTGAAACAGCCTCCTTCTGTTTAGCTGTTCGTTTTTTTTTAACATTTCCAATTTCTTGCTGCATTTCATGAGAGTCCTAATATCCTAATCTAGTCACACTACAATGATTTTCATTTATAGGATAAAATTGCACCCACAGCATCAAATTAAACTCTCTTTTAAAATTAAATCAGTGGTTAAAAAGTTAACCCTGTGAATAATAAACATGTATATTTTCTATATATATAAAATAACTAGCATATATTTAAGAAATTATAGTTTCCAATGCCTCTCTGTACATATTTTAATCAACCCTTATGCCAATTCTATTAAGTTGGTATTATTGTCCAATTTTGCAAATAGGAGTTGGGTTTCAGGAAGAATAAGTGACTTGCCCAAGATCACACACCAATAACTGGTAGAAGTAGGACTCTTACCCATTTTTTTCAGATTCTAAGTCCTGTATCTTATCTCCTTTGTAGAAGAAGCAGTATTGATTCATTCATTGTTTATTTACTCAAACGTTTAACAAAGTTAACAAAAACAGTGTTGGCACTGAGTTGGCTCTTAAAACACAGGAAACAACAGGACACAGTCCCTGCTTTGATGAAGCCTATAGTCAAATGGGGGAAGATAGTCAAGTAAATAGGAAGTGATAACACAGGATGGTCCATGCTTTGTTAGGGAAACTACACGGAATAGTGGGAGCCCTAGAGAGGCACCTAACCCAGAGGGGCAGAAGGAATGATGGGGTGATCAGTGAAAGCTTTCTAGAAGAGGTGATGTATAAGATCAGACAATAAATAAGAATTTATGGTATGAAATGGAGAAGAATATTCTGGACTGATTGAGCAGCATGTGCAAAGGCCCTGAGGCAGGACAAATAAACAAATCCAGTGTATAGCACTACATGAAGAAGGCTACTCTGGCATGAGTATGGAATGACTGGGAGAGAAAGTGAGACTACTGTAAGGGAGGGCAGATAGGAGATTATAGTAATGAAAAAGGTGATGGATGACAGTGGCCTGAACTGATGCCTGGTGACTACATATCACCACTCAAGTACTTGTGGCAGTTCCATTTGGTGAACAAAAGGCAGGCCTGCCTGAGCACTGTCAAAGGTCTCCAGGCTCCTAAACTACCCCAACAACAACCATAGAGCCCCTAGTAATGCAAATTTTGCTCAGTTGGCTGCCCAGTTAATTTGCCAAATCTTTGAATTGGTTTATAGTTTACCCTCTCCAGATACACAGAAACTTCTTCCTTGATGGCATTTTTTTTGCTGCTTAGTCAAAAGCCTGTGACTGACATGCAGTAGACATCTTAGCCACTCTGACTGGTTTTATGAGATTGAGTTGTAGTTATCTGAGGATTAGACAGATATTGATTCATGTCATGTTTCATCTATTAGATTCTCATCTAATCAAAGCATTGGAAAAACATCATCTCCTAAATGTGAACTTACTCAGTGAATAAATCATAACGTGAAGCTTTCAGGCAAGCCATATTTAGGAAATGAAATTTAAGTAGGAGAAATTACAAAAAGGATAGGGTGAACAATTACCGTTCTGAAAATAATCATTTACACTCTCCTAGTACTTGGTGTCAGAGAAGCAATGCGGCGAATAGAAGGGAAATGCAAATTGAGACAGTTTACTCAATTAAGCAGGATATCATCTCCTGCTATTTACAGAGGATACAATCTAACTTCCTTAGTATGGCAGACGAAGCCTTTCAGGGTCTTTCCTCGCTAGGCTGTTCTGCCTTTTATTCTTCCCTCACACATTTCCCTCTTCCTGGAATATCCTTTCCTTGTTTGCCTATTGGCCAAATTCCTGTTTACTTCGCAAGGTTTTGCTTAAGGCTGACTTCCTCTCTGACAGCTTTTCTATCTTCCGTGCTTCCCCACCCACTGCATTCTGAAGTTGTCTTTCCCTGCACTTCTGTTGTACCTTTTTATGCTTTTATTACTGTACATTATGAATGCACATAGAGTTAATCCTCATTATTTATAGATTCCATATTTGTGAATTTTCCTACTTGCTAAAATTTATTTGTAACCCCTAAACTGATACTTGCACCACTTTCCTAGTCATTCATGGACACATGCATAATGGCAAAATATTTATGTCCCCTGATACACATTCCCAGCTGAGGTCAAATTTAGGGACACTCTGCTTTCCTCCTTTTGCTCTCATACTATGAACATGTATCCATTTTGTGGTCTGTTTGGTGGCATATTGTCTCGTTTTTGTGCTTTTCATTGGTGATTTTCCCATCTAGAATGGCCCCAAGGATAGTGCTGAAGTGCTATCTAGTGTGCTGAACCACAAAAAGTCTCTGATGTGTCTTAAAAAGCAAATACTAGGTAAGCTTCATTTAGGCATGAAGTGTAATGCTGTTGGCTAGCACTATATTCAATGTCAATGAATCAACAATATGTATTAAATAAGGTATCTGTAAACAAAATTTCACATAAAACAAGGTTACATATCGATCAGTGGATATAAGAAATTTGTCACCAGAGGGTCACAGGAATTTAACCCCATATTTCCCCTTGGAGCAACGGTTCAATATTTGATAATTTAGCATTTGGAATGACTTTATAGAATATGATTCTCATGACTAATGAGAATCAACTACATTCATATATTTGTGTGCCTATAAAATTCCTTGAGAAATGAGACCATCACCTCTGTATACCTAACATTAGCATTATGGTTAATATAAGCACATGGTTGGTGCTTAATATTCTTGACAATAATACCAAGGGATATTTCAAACATTGATTTCATTGGTCATTACAGGTTCTCCTTATGCCAGTCCACCAAGAATAACTAATTAAAGGTCAGGTATTTACAAGTCCCTTTAAATATTGGACATAAGCTCCTAAGAAATTGTTAATGGTCTTAAATATTTATCAATTTAAATGGATTGTGGCATTACTGGGCTGGAAGTTATGTAACTCTAGGAAAAGTCAAGACATTATCTAATATACACAGAAAGAGGCTACTTAAAACAGATTTGCTAAGCAGTGGTTTTCAATGGTAGGGCCTAGGAATTTGTATCTTTAACAAGGACCCTAGTGACTCATATGTAAGATGTTAACAAAACACCATGTGAAACAGTGCTATCAGGTGTTCCTTACCTAGTTGTCTTCTCTGGGGATATTCAAAGGGATCTTTAACTCTGGTAATTTTTCAGATAACTGAAGCGTTTTTGTGACTTTATGAATTTTAAATATTTTACCATATATGTCAATTTACAAAAAACTCTACTGGATCTATTTCATCTCTTTTTCACTAAGGAGCAAGTGGTGATCAATTTGACTAAGAGTTCAGACTAATACTACGATGTCTTTTTAATGTCTTCCACTGCCCTTGGTCCATGCAGTCCACTCAGAGCTGGTATATTAGCTTCTAATTTGAGTGCTCTCTTAAAGTTAAGTTTTAGGGTAGTATCAGGTTAGGCTGGGTTATGCTGTGGTGACAAGCAACCCCCAAACTCTCTGGATTTGAAAAGACAAATGTTTATTTTTTTCTAATACTACATGCTTAACTTGTGGTGGCAGGGACAATGCTTATTAATGCTCCTTCAGGCACCCAGGATGATAGAAGCATTATCATTTTACAACATTTCTATTTCAACACGAGGGTTCAGGGTTTGCTGTGACAGTGGAAATAAGCATGGAGGATACTGCGCTGGATCTTAAATGTATCTGCTTAGTAGCGGCACATCACTTCTCTTCTCATTCCATTGCCCAAAGCAAGCAACTGGCTATGCCTAACTTCAAAACAGAGAAGTATAATCCTCAGTATTCCCAAAAGAAGAGAAGAGAAATATTGAGGAGTATTTGTAATTCCTGCCATAATCTAATAACTAAATACTATATTCACCTTTCCCACCACGCCCAAAATACACTTCTTACCCCTGCTCCCTGCAAAAGAGAGAACTCCAAATCCCCAGGAAACACTATGAACTGAAAAGATGTGCCCCTCCCTCACTCCTTACCTTTCCTGTAGAATAGGACAGGATAATGTCAATAAATGTTCACATTCTCTGAGAGGAAGAATGGTAGATACGTAACAGTAGCTGATCTGGAGCAATTATGAAAACTCACTGGGCATGTGATGATTTCCTACATCGGAGGTAGAGAATATTCCTTGATTGAACTCCATTCAGATCTCTAGAAGAGTCTCCCAGTCCATCAATCCCCACAGCCCTTGGCTTGGCCCTCTAGGAGGTACTTTCTTCTCTATTATCATCCTTGCTTTGGGTGATCCTGCCATCTCAACATGGGTCTTCAGGGTTAGCTGCATCAGGAGAAGTGAAGAATCATGCTCTGAATTTTAAATGCTTCTGCAATAAAGTGTATTATGTCATTTTTGTTGGCCAAAACCAGATGAATACTAACTGAAATGAGGAGGATCATGTACTCCTCCCATGTGCTCAGAAGGAGAGAAGAACTCAAAGACATTGGTGAGCCTTGGTATTGTTTACCACACTTACTTTCTGTTTATGCACTTATTTGCTTAAAGAGCTGAGTTCCAGCAGACAGACTAGGGCTCAGGGCTGGCTTTGCTATTTACTTTCCCTGAGACCTTAACTAAATTACTAACCTGTTAAACAAACCCATTTCCTTATCTATAAAAAAGAGATTATAAGAGTACCTTCCTCTGTGGGTGGCTCCAAGGACAAATGCATGTCAAGTATATAGCAAAGTGTGTGGCAAAGTAAATTCTCTCATATATTAGCTGTGGTGTTTACCGCCTTCTTGATCACAATATTCTGTGCTGGAACATTCTGGAAACAACATTCTTTTCACAGAATAGGTGTTCTCTATAATCCCCTCCCCGAGTGGATTATTTTTGAGTGTGATGGGATAAATGAAGAGAGATTTTTGTTGTTGTTGTTGTTTGCTTGTTTTAAGACAAGTCTCACTTTGTAGCCCAGGCTGGAGTGCAGTGGTGCGATCTGGGCTTACTGCAACCTCCACTTCCTGGGTTTAAGCTATTCTCCTGCCTCAGCCTCCTGAGAAGCTGGGATTACAGGTGCCTACCACCACACCCAGCTAATTCTTCTATTTTTAGTAGAGATGGGGTTTCACTATGTTGGTCAGGCTGGTCTCGAACTCCTAACCTCAACTGATCCACCCGCCTCAGCCTCCCAAAGTGTTGGGATTACAGATGTGATAAAGAGGGATTTTATGAGTGTTTTGTTGGGCAGGGCTTCTTTCTGAGAGCCCCCATTTGTGTAGCACCATGACAGTTGCTGCACAGCATCCTTAATCATCTTTCTGGCACAGTAGTTAGGAAAATTTTATTTATTCACTTCATGCCCAGCTTAGGGAGTGCCACAGACTCCCTCTAAGACCATGCATTTCATTGCTTGAGTCATTGAACACAATAGGACAATACACAAAGATTTCTGAGAAATTACTGAATTTCAGCAAATTCATGATAAATTATAGGAAATCAACGATTGATAATACTGTGAGGTAAAAAGTACTCCCTTAGGAACATGTCCTTTGAGCCTTCTGGGTACTGCTAATGACATCTCTTTTTTTACTATCTATCTTGAAGCAAGATTTCATAGTAAAGAATGCTGTTTAATTTCTCTGTACCAATGGAAAAACACCCACTGACTCCCACAAAGCATTTTGGAAACCCGTGATATACCAGGCATTATAATTATCATTTGGAATGTGAAAATATGGGAGATTGCTTCTTGCCCTCAAGGAATTTCCAATCCAGTGGGAAGAAGATGAATGGGGGAGAAAATTTTATACACTGTGTTAAATACTCCATCTGAAGATCAAACAACATGAAATGGATTCTCAAACAAAAAAACAACTTAGGTCTACCTAACTTATGTCTACCTGCAGTGTTAAGATTTAATTTAGTTGCCACGACAAGGGGGCTGAATTGATCATCAAAATGCAGTTGGTAATTCTGTACTGTGACCTATCTATACAGCTAAATCATATTCACTTTATTATCTTGTGATAATAGACCAAACAGTTTTGGTTCCTATGATATCTGCCTTGGTCGAATTACATTTTATAACAGCAGGATAGCTTGTTACATTCATTTTGTTTGTTTATTTTTCTCCTGGCCTTGTTTGTAAAGAACTGTATATCAAATAAAAATACTCAGTTGATTTACACATTGACATCTGGGCATCCCTAATCAAAGACTATTCATGACTTCACCTTTCTAGTGTCTCTTCCTTAGGAACCTCCGAAATAGATTGGTGAATGTTATCTATCAATTTGCCTTTCTTTTCACTGGAAATATAGAAATATATATTATTTTTGAATGCTGAATTTGACCTTTTCCACACCAATGTTTTATCTGCCTGGGACAAAGGGGATAAAACGGTCAGTAAAAAGCAGGTCAGATGAGAAGATTACCGATGAGAAAGCTTGATTCAGAAGAGTGGTAGTGGCATTCACAGCATTTTTGAAGTACTTAAGATATTGTATTATCTCAAGAGAAACTGTCTTCAACCAGCAAAGAAGAATGTCAGGAAATTGTATGACTCTTTGAAATAGTTCTCCGTCAGAGTGATGAGAGAGCTTTCTGAAAGCAACAACCTTATGAAATGGTAGCCTAGGTAATACCTAGACTGTCATCCAACAAACTTTCTGAGAGTTTGGTCATTATCTCAAAATTGAGAAAAGATCATTAAATAAGGAATTAAACACAAATGAGGCCTAGAGTTCAGCTGTCAGAAAGTAAGACAAATCTGACTCCAGTATCTAGATAGACAAATGCGTAAACTAGGCCTGGCAAGCCTAGGCAGAGCAGCCACACGGGGCTGTGCGGGTTGTCAGGTGCACAGCAGCACCACACTGAAGGGAACGTTATCCACATCATAGACCTGTGCATTTATCATTTTGGGGCAGATGGCAGTAAAGTGTCTTGTTCTAATAAATGCGTATGCTAGAGCAATGTCCTCACAGGTGTCTCGAGGAGCGGGACTCCTTTTCTAATTTGCACAGAGCAGTGCATGGAATAGCAGCACCCTGGCTCCTCCTCAAAAATAATGAGTTCAGACATTCCTCAGCATCTTGTGATGTTTGAGTCCATTCTGGCAGGACTATGTCACCAAAACTCATTCATTCATTTGGCTAACAACTAATTGAACATCTGCCACATGACAGCCACTATTGTGGGTACTTGGACACAAGGGAGAAGACAACAGACAAAACTTTCTGCCCTTAGGAATCTTTCCCTCCAAAGTGAACTTTGAACTGAGGAGTAGGTATAATAGAGAACATGGAGAGAGTGGTGCAGAGGACCATGATCAGGTTTAAAGGACAAAAAGATCCTGCATTTAATGCCAGCTCCAGAATGGTGTGGCCTCGGGCAATTTGACTCTTAGATTATTTCTCTACAGAAAGGTTAATAATACTTTCCTCATTGGGCTTGTTGGAAAAGTTGAAGATAAGATTCTTAAAAAACCCTTTTCATGTGGAACGTATGACACAGCAAGTATGCAGTTGACGATAGTAATAGTTATTATTGTTGTAATTATTATCTAAGCGAGGATAATAGAATGGACAATCCAATTCTGAATCTACTCCTGGACAGCAACATCTGCTAACTGTGGCTGCCTGAGATGGAGGGAGGGTGTTAGAACTGGAAGTTTTATTTTACTTCTGTGTAAAACTTGTTCTCTAACCCTCACTGAAGAAGGCTAGGATAGCGAAAGCAGGACAGACCTCAAGACCTATGTGAGAAAAAAAGGCTTAAAGAAATGAAGACCCTAATCACCTCTGTGGGAAATGGACGTTGAAATGAGATTTCTCTGATGGGAAGGCCATGCTTAGTTTTGTTTCTACATGTTTTTAGGGGGGATGAGTTTGATGGGAAAGAGAGATTGAATCAGGAGGCTGTCGCTGGTCAGCTCCAAGAGGCCAACTCTGAGACGGGGATTTGCACGCAGGAGGATTGTCGAGTGCGCTCCTAGGTTCAACAACTATAGGAAGCAAGGAAAGCAAGATTGAGCAGAAGGGGAAATTAAATGGCAATGTATTGAAAGAGGCCTCACCTGAACTTGTAGGAGGTCTGAAGCTGGTGGCTCTTCAAACTTGGCTAGAATAGGAAAAAGGGGCCAGGCTTTTCTTCTCATCTGCCATCATTGAATCATTATTGCTTGTAGGCTGTCCTTGAGGAGAGTGACCTTGAATGAAGTGGCTCTCTTCAGAGGAAGGCAAATCCTATTGAGGGACTCAGCTGAGAGCTGCCAGCTGCCAACATATCCAGCAGCTGGGAAGCAAGTGCTGCAACCCTGGAGGGAAAGAGCTGAGCAGAGCATCTACACAGAGGTGAAGGACACCTCCAAGGCAAACCCATCCATACAGAACCCTGCTGACAGATGAGTTAGCCACACTTCCTAATCTTGTCCTCATTGCGGCACATCAAAAATAATAACATGTGTATGCAGTATTGGGGTAAAAAATTAGGCTGCTTGTGGTCAGAGGCGACGAGCTCAGGGGCTTCAGCTGCCTGCCACGTGGCAACCAGAGAGCCCTGAGGATTGAGGGGATCAAGGTTTCAGCAAACTCATTTAAGTATCCTGAGCCTGTGCACACTGCTTGGGAGGTGGTGAATTAAGGTCCTAAGGACAGGTTTTGATGGGTACAAAGATGGTAGAAATCATTTGGGAAAGTCATGCGGTCAATAGTGTATAAGAAATAAACATAATTCCTCCTGCCACAGTTGTGTAAGATTCACTCTTTGAGTATCTTAATTGTTACAAAATCAAAGACTAGGCTCTGAGTAATGATGTCTTCACTCTGAATTTCCTCACCCCCAGCAAAGGGTTTGAGACCTATGAAACCTCTCTGGGTCCAGAGTCATGGATTTAGTTTCTCTGGGGCTGCCAATTACTTTGGAACCCAGAATTCAGTTCATTATTATGTAGCCTGATTGAGATGCCCCTAAAATGCATTATTGATTCCCTTCCTCTTTTGTTTTCCATCTGCGCTGCTCATTACAAAATGATGAAAGGTGGAGAGCTGTGCTATGGCTCATGGTCTCTGTCTGACTGCTGCCATCCATCACAGATTTGCAAGTCAATGCCCTGTTGACAATTCCGTTATTAAGCAACATGTCAGACATGACAGCCTAGGGTTAAAAATGTGTTTTGTTTGGCCCTTGTATTAGGCCATTTTTGTGTTGCTATAAAGAAATACCTGAGGCTGTGTAATTTATAAAGAAAATAGGCTTAACTGGCTTGTAGTTCTGCAGGCTGTATAAGCATGGCACTAACATTTGCTTGGCTTCTGGTGAGGCCCTCAGGAAGCTTACAATCATGGCAGAAAGTGAAGTGGAATCAAGCATGTCACATGGCGAGACTGGAAGCAAGAGAGAGGAGAGGTGCCACATATTTTTAAACAATCAGATCTTGCATGAACTCACTCATCACCAAGGGGATGGCACTAGCCTTTCATGAAGGATCCACCCCCATAATCCAAACATCTCCTACCAGGCTCCACCTCCAACACTGGCGATTACATTTCAACATGAGATTTGGAGGAGACAAATATCCTGAGCATATCAGCCCTCATAGTGTTATTAGTTCATACAGTATATATATATTTAAATGTTAATTTCCAGCTTAAAAAGAAATTGAGAGATTTATGAAAAACTCAAAGGATCTGGAAAGGCTAGGCCCTGATTTGTTCCCATGTGGGGAAAATTGGTTCAAGGTGACTTATGGATATAACTTATTATTATTTTTTTTTTTGAGAGTGAGTCCGGCTTTGTTGCCCAAGTTGGAATGCAGTGGCATGATCTCGGCTGACTGCAACCTCTGCCTCCTGGGTTCAAGCAATTCTCCTGCCTCAGCCTCCCAAGTAGCTGGGATTAGAGGTGCATGCCATCACACCTGGCTAAGTTTTGTATTTTTAATAGAGACAGGGTTTCATGTTGGCCAGGCTGGTCTCAAACTCCTGACCTCAGGTGATCCATCTGCCTTAGCCTCCCAAAGTGCTGGGATTAAATGTAAGAGCCACCATGCCCGGCTGGGTCTACCTTCTTGAGTTGGCATTTGGACTCACTGGTTTGTCTCAGTCTCCACCATGTCCTACTCTCTCCCTACCCAATTGCTTCAATCACTTATATTACTTGCTGGAAATAAGAATTTGATGCTTGGTTTGTATAAGTCTGGGGGCCTCGTGAGACTTCTAATAGGCATGAAGGAAAATGGTTAAAATTAGTCTTGGGGACAAAATAGTATTGTAATTGATTGATATGACTTTGATTCATCAAGCTTGAAGTGTGGCCAAGGTCATGGGAACCTATAGGTGGTATCCATCAGGGAAGAAGACAACCAAGCAGCAGCTGCTGATGAGGAATGGCTGTGGAAATAGTGAGGTAGGGGAACCCTCCAACGAACCTCAGCAGTAAAGACACATAGTCAGAAATAGGTTAATAACAGGGAACTACTGAAAAATATGGGTTCAGAGAATTCAGGGGACGAGTCAACAAATGGGTTCCAGGAACCTAGAATAAGAGGGAGTGAAACTGGAAAGATACTCGCTTGCCTATGGTGACCAAGGGTTCCCCGACATTGGTCTTGTCTCCTTTGCATATCAGACTCTGCCTGTGGTTTCTAAGGGTACATGGACTCAGCCTCAGGCACCTTGAAAGACTCGTACAGCTGATAAAAAAAAAACACCTGATTGAAAACAAATATATTTGTTTCAGGTAGTATTCTGTTCCATTCCAGTCCACAATACTAATATTACTGACGTAATGACCAAAGTAATATATTATTTATGTAAACAGTATAAGCAGAGGAACAATTAAAATTTAAAAGCAGGTAATATATGTTGTTAGGTAATCACTGTAGACCAGCTCCAGGTGAGATAATTGATCAAATCTACCCTCCCTCCATAGATATTGCATAGTGTTATTGACTCCATAGGAAACTTGATGCTCTTTTTCTCCTGCACGGCTCCATACCTTTTACACGCAGGAGGAGTTTTAAGTCATGTATCAGGTACATGACTCACATGTCTTGCCTTTTTTATGAGATTTCTGAATTCTTCTTGTATAACAATGATCACACTGATCAAGCTCAGTCCCCTTCTCCGTCTCTTCTTCCTTTCCCTCTTGATCTCTCTCACTTGCCCACCCTGCTTTCTTCTCTGCCAGCTGCCCTTCCTACTTTTTTTGCGTTTCTCTTCTTGTTGTTTTCCCCTTTTTCTGATCGACAGATAACTAGTTTTTGTTTGCTTGCTGGATGTTAGAGCTCCTTCACATCCTGTGTGTGTCTCTCTCTGTTTTTATTTCTTTGACTAGAAAAGCAAACCCTTAAGTCTCCAAGGAGTTTGGAGCTATAGAGGTTAGAGCTTTCACTTCGGCCTGAGGACAGCTTACCCCTTCCTTCGCCTTTTGTTGGGGATAGGAATCTCCCTCTTTCCTATGGTTTTGGTGGCCTTCGGCTGGAAGTTTGGAGAGTTAGGCTACAGCTATCAAATTCATTATGTTTTGCGCTGTTTCGGCTGATCATTCTTATGTATGGACCAGCCACAATGCCCTGTCAACAGGTGAAGCCATGGAGTCAGTAAGAGACAGGGTGTAGGTGTTTAAGGATTATTCCAGCCAGCTGGGCCAATGAGACAAATAGGTTGTATAAGAATAAACAAAAGAGACAAAAATAGCTTGAGAAAGACTGGGCAGAACTGTGAAATTAGGATAGCAAGAATCTGTACAGAAAGAGAAAGGAATTTTGCTTTGAAAATATTTTGTGGCCATCTGGGCAGGAGCTGCTCACATGTTCCTTCCATTTGTGAACTAGAAGTGAAGTTAATGACAGTTGATAGGAACAGCTCCTTATTCACAGGAATTGAATAAAGGGAAGCTGTAAGTAAATGTTCCAAGTGCAAACGTGTGGCTCAAATAAGCTGCCTGTGTGTTGAATGAGGTTGTATTAATACTAATTCCCAAATCTCACTGGTTTTACACCTACCCCCACTGTGAAAGATCATCTCTCTCCACCTCTCCTGTCCCCTAGATATATGAGTCAGTCCCCATGTTTAACATAGGACGAGAACCAAGGCAGCTACTTTCTGCTGACCTTGACAATTTAGCCACTTTCAGGTTACCGCTGCATGTGACGGCCCACTTAATGCTGTAGATATATTTGTAAGCCACTGTCTTTCTTGGAGCTGGGCAAGTGTTGACATGGTGGGTAGATCCAGGTGTTTTTTCTTGATGCTGGTGATGCTCAGTCCTCAGTGAGGTAAGGGGAAACAACTCCTGTCCTCTGTGATGTGATTGGTGTGTGTGTTTGTGTGTGTGTGTGTTGGGGCACTCACAAAGCAGAGTTGTTTGGGTCCAAGAATGTTGCAAGGTTTTGTAAAAATACTCTTTCAGCTCATGCTCCAGCAAACTCTCTACCTGGGGAGTGGGTCTGCCAGAGTTATGCTACTTTCAGACCCTCCTATTTCTTCATTTCAGGCTAAGTCAAATTCCTCACCAGAGGAGAAATTCCCACTGAAGGTCTTTGCACTTCCCTTCACCTCTTCTGCCTCAGCTCTGTGCATGCATACTTGCCATACTGTGAACAGAGTTTGAGCATTTTTCACAAAAAGCTTCAGTCTCTACAAAAATCAATGTGGACAAACAAACTCAGAGGAATACCCAGATATATCCAGATTTTATCTCAGGCCTGGCCTTGAACTAAAGGGTCAATGAATGTCATATTTAACAACTTCAAAAAACAACTTGAGGTCACTTCAAAATATTCACCCCCAAAATTTCAATCTACTTGTCTCTACCCCTTTCTTGCACTTTTACTCAAGTACCACAATTTCAGATGAAAGTTTTAAAATCTGTTTTTTACATTTCTGTGCCTGGCTTATTTCATTTAGAAAATGTCCTGTAACTCCATCTATGTTGTTGCAAATAACAAAATTTTCTTCCTTTTTTAAGTTGGAATAGCATTCCATTGTGTGTATATACCACATTTTCTTCACTCATTTACCTGTCAATGGACACTTAGGTTGATTCCATGACTTGTCTATGGTGAATAGTGCAACAATAAACATGAAAGTGCAGACATTTCTTCAGCAAATTTATTTCAGGATTGCTGGTTTACATGGTAACTCTGTTTTTAGTTTTTTGAGGAATCTTCGAACAATTTTTCATAGTGGCTGTACTACTTTACATTCCCACCAACAGTGTAAAAGAGTTTTCGTTTCTCCACATCCTTGCCAACACTTGTTACTCTTTGTATTTTGATTATAGCCATATTGAGAGGTGTGAGGTGATATCTTATTGTGGTGGGAATGTAAATTAGTTCAACCATTGTGGAAGACAGTGTGGAGATTCCTTAAGGATCTAGAACTAGAAATACCATTTGACCCAGCAATCACATTACTGGGTATATATCCAAAGGATTATAAATTCTGTTATAAAGACACACGTACACATATGTTTATTGCAGCACTGTTCACAATAGCAAAGACTTGGAACCAATTCAAATGCCCATCAATGATAGACTGGATAAAGAAAATGTGGCACATATACACCATGAAATACTATGCAGCCATAAAAAAGGATGAGTTCATGTCCTTTGCAGGGTCATGGATGAAGCTGGAAACCATCATTCTCAGCAAACTGACACAAGAACAGAAAACTAAACACTGCATGTTCTCACTCACAAGTGGGTGTTGAACAATGACAACACATAGACACAGGGAGGGGAACATCAAACACTGAAGCCTATCAGGGGGTGGAGGCTAGGGGAGGGACAGGAGGGGGTCGGGGATTGGGGAGGGATAGCATTAGAAGACATACCTAATGTAGATGATAGGGTGATGGATGCAGCAAACCACCATGGCACGTGTATGCCTATTTAACAAGCCTGCACATTCTGCACATGTACCCCAGAACTTAAAGAATAATAAATAAATTTTAAAAATTTGCACTTCCCTAATGCTTAGTAATGTTGAGCATTTTAAAATATGTCTACTGTCCATTTATATGTCTTATTTTGATAAATTTTTATTCATATCTCTTGGCCATTTTTCAATTAGTTTTTCTTATTTTATCACTATTGGGTTGTTTGTGTTTATATATTCTGAATATTAACCCTTTATTGAATGTAAATATTTATTGCTTGCATGTATTTTCTCCTAATCTGTAGGTTGTTGATTCACATTGTTAATTGTTTTCTTTGCTGCACAAAAGCTTTTTAGTTTGATATAAATTCATTTGTCTGTTTTTGCTCTTATTGTCTGCACTTTTGGTGTCAAATCCAAAAGGGAATTGCCCAGACCAATGCTATACAGTGCTTCCTCTGTGTTTTCTTTTATGAGTGTATGGTTTCTTATCTTACATTTGAGTCTTTAATCAATTTTGAGTAGGTTTTTGTATATGATGTGAGATAAGAATCTAATTTCATTTTTTTTCATGTGGATATCCAGTTTTCCCAACACTATTTATTGGGTAGGCTATTTTTTGCATTGCATATTTGTATTAGTCCATTTTCACATTGCTATAAAGAACTGCCTGAAACTGGGTAATTTATAAGGAAACAGGTTTAATTGACTCACAGTTCAACATAAGAAACTTACCATGTGGTGGAAGGAGAAGGGGAAGCAAGGCTCCTTCTTCACACGACTACAGGAAGTAGAAGTGCTGAGTGAAGGGGGAAGAGCCCCTTATAAAACCACCAGATCTTGTGAGAACTCACTATCATGAGAACAACATGGGGGAACCCACCCCCATGATACAATTACCTTCACTTGGTCTCTCCCATGACACATGGGGATTATGGGGCTTACAATTCAAGATAAGATTTGGGTGGCGACACAGCCAAACCATATCATTCCACCTCTGGCCCCTCCCAAATTTCATGTCCCTTTTGCATTTAAAAACCAATCATGCCTTCCCAACAGTCCCCCAAAGTCTTAATTCATTCCAGCATTAACCAAAAAGTCCAAGTCCAAAGTCTCATCTAAGACAAGGCAAGTCCCTTCCACCTATGAGACTGTAAAATGAAAAGTAAGTTAGTTACTTCTTAGATACAATGGGAGTACAGGCATTGGGTAATTACACCCATTCTAAATCGGAGAAATTGGCCAAAATGAAAGGGCTACAGGCCCCATACAAGTCCAAAATCCAGAGGGGCCATAAAATCTTAAAGCTCTGAAATGCTCTCCTTTGATTCCATGTCTCACATCCAGATCATGCTGATGCAAGAGGTAGGCCCCCACAGTCTTGGGTAGCTCTGCACCTGTGGTTTTGCAGGGTACAGCTCCCCCTGCCCCTCAGCTGCTTTCATGGGCTAGTTTTGAGTGTCTGCAGCTTTTTCAGGTGCATAGTGCAAGCTGTTGGTGGATATACCATTCTGGGGTCTGGAGGATGGTGGCTCTCTTCTCACAGCTCCACTAGGCAGTGCCCCATCAGGGACTCTGTGTGGGGACACTGGCCTGAAATTTTCCTTTCAAACTGCCTTAGCAGAGGTTCTCCATGAGAGCCCCACCCCTGCAGCAAACTTCTACCTGGACATCTAGGCATTTCCATACAGGCTCTGAAATCTAGGCAGAAGTTCCCAAGCTGCAATTCTTGATATCTGTGCACCCGCAGGCCCAACATCATGTGTAAACCACCAAGGGTAGTAGCTGGCACCCTCTGAAGCAATGGCCTAAGCTTTACATTGCCCATTTTAGTCATGGCTGAGATGCAGGGCACCAAGTCCCAAGACTGCAGAAAGCAGCAAGGCCCTGGGCCTGGTCCAGGAAATCATCTTTTCCCCCTAGGTCTCCAAGCCTCTAATGGGAGGGGCTGCCATGGAAACCTCTGATATGCCCTGGAGACATTTTTCCCATTTCTTGGCGATTAACATCTGGCTCCTCATTACTTATGCAATTTTCTGCAGTGGCTTGAATTTCTCGTCAGAAAATCAGTTTTTCTTTTCTATAGCATCCTCAGGCTGCAAATTTTCCAAACTTTTATGCTCTGCTTCCTTTTTAAAAATGAGTTCCATTTCCAAAACATCTCTTTGTGAATGCATAAAACAGAATGCTTTTAAGAGGAGCCAAGTCAGCTCTTGAACACTTTGCTGCTTAGCAATTTCTTCTGCCAGATACCCTTAATCATCTTTCTCAAGTTCAAAGTTCCACAGATCTCTAGGGTAGCGTCAAAATACTGCCAGTATCTTTGCTAAAATATAGCAAGTGTCACCTTTATTCCAGTTCCCAACAAGTTCCTCATCTCCATCTGAGACCACCTCAGCCTGATATTGTCCATATCACTATTAGCATTTTGGTCAAAGCCATTCAACAAGTCTCTAGGAATTCCAAGCTTTTCCACTTTTTCTTGCCTTCTTCTGAGCCCTCCAAACTATTCCAACATCTGCCCATTACCCAGTTCCAAAGTTGTTTCCACATTCTAAGGTATCGTGTAGCAATGCCCTACTACTTTGATACCAATTTACTATATTAGTCCTTTTTCACACTACTATAAATAATTGCCCAAAACTGGGGTAATTTATCAAGGAAAGAGGTTTAATTGACTCTCAATTAAGCATAGCTGGAGAAGCCTCAGGAAATTTACAATCATGGCAGAAGGCAAAGGGGAAGCAAGGCACCTTCTTTACAAGGTGACAGAAAGGAGAAGTGCTGAGTAAAGGGAGACAAGCCCCTTATAAAATCATCAGATCTAGTGAGAATACACTCACTATCATGAGAACAGCATGGGGGTAACTGCTCCTATGATTCAATTACCTCTACCTGGTCTCTACCTGGACACATAGGGATTGTTTTTTTAAAAAAATTTATTTACTATACTTTAAGTTCTGGGGTACATGTGCAGATCGTTCAGGTTTGTTACATACGTATACATGGTGGTAGTATGCTGCATCCATCGCCTGCCATCTATATAAGGTAATTCTCCTAAAATTATCCCTCCCAATCCACCTCCATGCTATTCCTCCCCTAGCCACCCACCCCCTGGCCCTGGTGTGTGAGGTTCCCCTCCCTGTGTCCATGTGTTCTCATTATTCAACATCCACTTGAGTGAGAACATGAGGTGTTTGGTTTACTGTTCTTGTGTCAGTTTGTTGAGAATAATGGTTTCCAGCTTCATCCATGTTCCAGAAAAGAACATGAACTCATCATTTTTAATGGCTGCATAGTATTTCATGGTGTATACGTGCCACATTTTCTTTATCCGGTCTATCACTGATGGGCATTTGAGTTTGTTCCAAGTCTTTGCTATTGTGAACAGTGCCACAATAAACATACGTGTGCATGTGTCTTTAGAATGATTTATAATCCTTTGGATATATACCCAGTAATGTGATTGCTGGGTCAAATGGTATTTCTATTTCTAGATCCTTAAGTAATTACCACACTGTCTTCCACAATGGTTGAATGAATTTACACTCCCACCAACAGTGTAAAAGCATTTCTTTTTCTCCATATCCTCTCCAGCTCTGTTGTCTCCAGATTTTTTAATGATCGCCATTTTAACAGGCATGAGGTGGTATCTCAATGTGGCTTTGATTTGCATTGCTCTAATGACCAGTGATGATGAGGTTTTTTTCATGTGTTTTGGCTGCATAAATGTCTTCTTTTGAAAAGTGTCTATTCATAACCTTTGCCCACTTTTTGATGGGGTTGTTTTTTTCTTGTATATTTGTTTAAGTTCTCCATAGATTCTGGATATTAGCCCTTTGTCAGATGGGTAGATTGCAAAAAATTTTTCCCATTCTGTTGGTTGCCAGTTCACTCTATTGATGGTTTCTTTTACTGTGCAGAAGCTCTTAATTGTAACTAGATCCCATTTGTCTATTTTGGCTTTTGTTGCCATTGCTTTGGGTGTTTTAGTCATGAAGTCCTTGCCCATGCCTATGTTCTGAATGGTATTTCCTAGGTTGTCTTCTAGAGTCTTTATGGTTTTAGGCCTCATGATTAAATCTTTTTTCATCTACAGTTAATTTTTGTGTAAGGTGTAAGGAAGGGATCCAGTTTCAGCTTGCCACATATGGCTAGCCAGTTTTCCAAACACCATTTATTAAATAGGGAATCCTTTCCCCATTGCTTGTTTTTGTCTGGTTTGTCAAAGATCAGATGGTTGTAGTTGTGTGGCATTCTTTCTAAGGCCTCTGTTCTGTTCCATTGGTCTATATCTCTGCTTTGGTACCAGTACCATGCTGTTTTGAGTACAGTAGTCTTGTAATATAGTTTAAAGTCAGATAGTGTGATGCCTACAGCTTTTTTTTTTTTTTTTTTTTTTTT
>CAUYLG010036658.1:0-22730 GCA_963573385.1 Cacajao melanocephalus | reverse complement strand
GTTCTCAGCCTTTTTGCACTGGTTTCTTCCCATTTTTGTGGATTTATCCACCTGTCGTCTTTGTAATTGCCGACTTTCAGATTGGGTCTGAGTGGACGTCCGGCTTTTTGGTGATGAAGTTCTTTCTGTTTCTTAGTTTTCCTTCGGTGGACACCCCTTCCCCACAGAGCTAGGCCTTCCTGGGTTCAGCTGTGCTTACTGTGAAACTCTCAGTCCTCAGCGCTTCCAACTGCTGTTCTCCTTGTGGGGATGGGACCAGCAGAGCCCGACTGAAAGGGCAACCAGTCCCATATACTCTGCACTGAGAAGAACCGCGCCATGCTGGGGCACTGGCAAAACAGCCATGCCGGCCAAAAGAGTCGTGCTGGCGACCCATGTGGCTCTTCCGCTGGGTAGCACCCAGTTTGTGGTCAACAGAAATTCGTCTGAAATTGCAGCGTCCACTCACTCTCTACGCTTTCACTGGGAGCTACAATCCTGAGCTGTTGCTAAATGGCCATCTTGGATCTCTCTCTGCCCGGTGATGAATTTTTTTCTGTTTCTTAGTTTTCCTTTGGCAGACGCCCCTTCCCCACAGAGCTGGACCTTCCCGGTTTGGCTGTGCTTGCTGTGAAACTCTCAGTCCTTAGCCCTTCCAATTGCTGTTCTCTTTGTGGAGATGGGACCAGCCGAGCCCGACTCAAAGGGCACCCCATCCCATATACTCCACACCGAGAAGCACCATGCTGGGTCACTGGCAAAACAGCCGCGCCAGCCAAAAAAGTCGCGCTGGCAACCCGTGTGGCTCCTCCGTTGGGAATCTCCTGATCTATGGGCAACAAAAATTCATCTGAAAGTATGGTGTCCACTTGCTCTCTCCACTTTCACTGGGAGCTATAATCCTGAGCTGCTGCTAATTGGCCATCTTGGATCTCTCTCAATATATTACTTTTAAAATTATAAAATTACCTCTCCTTTTTGTACCATATCTAAAAAGTCTAGAAAGAGAAGATAAAATATTGCTATGGAATATATGAGCTAGTCAATTTGATCTAATTAAAAGTTATACAGCACTGTAATCACAGATATTAAAGTATACAGATAGTAAAATAACAATAAAGGGATATTATGAACAATATCATGCTAATATATTTTTCATGTTAGGTGAAATGGACACATTTCTCAAATGACACAAAGTAGAAAAGCTCACACAGGTAGATATGGATAACTGGAATAATTTTAAATTGTATCTTTAAAATAGTTATAATTCTATATCTATTTTAAAAACTGAATTTGTAGTGAAAATTCTTTCTACAAAGAAAATCCTTGGTCCAGATGGCTTCCCTGAGGAATTCTGTCAAACATTTAAGGAAGAAAAAAAGAATTCTAAAACTCATTCATAAAATTTAATTGGGAATATTCTTCTCCTCTCTCTATGAAGCCAGTATTATTATTATATGAAAAATAAATAATATGGAAAAACAATTGATAAATCAATATCCTTCATAAAGAGTCAAAACCCTTAAAATTTTAGCAAATCTGTGAAAACATTATATGAAAATCATAGTACATGATGACCAAGTAGTTTTTAATTCAGAAAGCAAATTTTGCTTAATATTTTAAAAAATCATTAAATGTCCTTTTATTTACTGTAAGCTATCCATAGTGACTTCCTTCTAAAAGTACAGTATGGAAACAGGGAGATAAATAGAATAACCTTATAGTAGAGAAATCTGACAATACCTTAGATAAGTGATCAGGGTCAACATCAACAGTTATAAACCATATGGATAGTATGTACTGTTAATATGATGTAATGAAGATCATACTTTACCTCAGTGATTTTACTACCTAAAACGCATAATCTTAATCTAATCACAAGAACAACTTCAGAAAAATTACAAATAGGGCATTTTGTTAAATACCTAACCAATACTCTTCAAACAATGTTCAAACACAGGGAAAGTCTAAGAAACTGTTACAGCCAAAAGAAACCTAAGGTGACATATATAAATGTAGTATGGTGCCCTTGATGGAATCCTCAAAAAGGATATTAAGTGAAAACAAAGGAAATCTGAATAAACTATGAATTTTAGTTAATAATGTATCAATATTTTTCATCATTTGTAGTAAATTTGTTATAGTGATCTAAGGTATAGTAGTAAAGGGCACTGGTGTATAATCCATGGTAACCCACAGTATTTTCTCAAGTTTTCTTTAAATCTAAAAATGCTCTAAAACTAAAATCTATTTTAAATAAGTTAATGTAATTCCTCACATGAATAAACTTAAAAACAGATGGTCATCTTATTAGATGCAGAAAAAGCATTGACAAAGTCCGTCATCTATTCCCAATAAAAACTCTTAGCAAACTATAAATATAAGGGAATTTCCTCATGCTAATAAGGGTATCTATGAAAAACATACAGCTATCATAATATTTAATGATGAGTAATTGAATGCTTTTAACCCAAGGTCATAAACAAAGCAAAAAAGTCCTTTCTTAAAACTTACTTCACTTTGTATGGCATGTTTTAGCGAGTGGCATAATTTTTAAAAAGAAAAAAAGTCATCCCAATTAGAAAGGAAGAAACAAAACTACCTTATTCGTAGAATGTATTATCATCTGTGTATAAAATGCTATGGAATATTTTTAAGGATGCTATAACTAAGTGAATTTACCAATGTGGTATGATAGAAACCCAATAAAAAATTCAGTTACATTTCTATATACTAGCAACAAACACTTGAAAATTATAATAAAAATACAGTTTCTGATGACATAGAAAAAAATATAAAAGGCGAGGCGCAATGGCTTACACCTATAATCCAAGCACTTTGGGAGGCCAAGGTGGGAAGATCACTTGAAGCCAGGAGTTCAAGACAAGCCTAGGCAACATTCTGAGATCTAGTCTCTAATAAATAAATAAATAACCAAATAATTAAAAAGAAAATATAAAAGACTTAGAGATCAATATAATAAAAAAGATAAGACATGTATACCAATGTTTACAAACCATTTTTAAGAGCAATTAAAGATGAATTAAATGAATAAAGTGATGTGTTAATAAATAAAATTCCAATATTGTTTAAGAAGTCAGTTACTTGCAAAGTGATATATAGATTTATTAAAATTCTAATCAATGTCTGAGTAATATTTATGTAAAAATTGATAAGCCATTTCTAATATTCATATGGAAATAAAACTAACCTAGATAAAACAACTTTGAAAAATAATAACAATGTTAGAAGATTCATATTACGAATATCATTTTAAAGTTTCATTGATAAAGGCAGTGCTGATAAGAAGGTAAATACTTTAATGGAATAGAATAAAATGTCCAGAAATAGATTATTACATATATGTGGTTTTTTGACAAATATAAAAAGGTAATTCAGTGCAAAAATAAAAGTTTACCCAACAAATGATCTGAGACAATTGTATGTCCACTTGCAAAAAATTGAACTTTGACCTAAAACTTATACTATATACACACATTGACTCAAAATGAATCATATACCTAAATATGAAAGTTAAAAGAATAAAACCTGTATAAGAAAATATAGGAGAAAAACTTACTGACCTTGTTTTAGGGAAGGATTTTTTTGGTACAACATGAAAAACATGTTCTCTAACTTATATTTTCTTTAAATTGGAGTTAATTAAAATTAACAACATCTTTTAATCTCTTAGATTTTGAATTGGAGAGAGGGAGAGTAGATGTGAAAAAATGGTGTGTGTGTGTGTGTGTGTGTGTGTCAGAGAGAGAGAGAGAGAAATTGAGCTTTCTTATTACAGCCTAAGATCATGTTTATGATTTATATATATATATATATATTTAAAGTAATTATGTGATCTGAAAAAAATGCAGGAATTTTGGAATTATTTTTGGAAACATTACTTCTGTATCCCAGATTTTAGGAACTGTTACAAACTCTTTGTTCTTTGTTTTGTTCCGTGCTAACCATCTACTGTTAATTTTACGCACTTTAATGACTCAACAAAATATAATACAACTGAAAGAAAAATGAAAAACATCTACTCCTCAAAAAACAGAATAAAAAGATAAGCCACAAATGTGTACTTGTATCCAGAATATATCAAGAGATCTCAAAACTCAATTAATAAAAATCAAATAAAGCAGTTTTTAAAATATTGTACAGACGCTTCACAAGTGAGAATGTATGAACGAGAAATAAGCACCTACAATGACATGCAGCCTTATTACTCACTAAGGAAATACAAATATAAACTACAATAAAATAACATCAAACATCTATTAGAATGTCTAAAATTTAAAAGTAAAGCCCATAACCAATTATGGCAAGGAAATGAAGCAACTGGTGATTCCACATATTGCTGGTCAGAATGTAAAACTGTAAATTGTTTTAAAAAACAGTGTAGTAGTTTCTTAAATAGTTAATTGTAGGTCTTTCAAACAATTCTATAATCCCATTCTTTGCTATTTCACAAATGCATGTTTTAATACAATACTTGCAAATAAATATTAAAAGAAACTTTAATTGTAGTTTATTTGAAAATATTAAAATGCCCAAATGGCCATCATTATGTTAATGGCTAAGAAAAAGTGTGGTAGATACAATGGAACACTATTCAATGTTAAAAAATAATAAACACATTAAAATGGCTGACTGAAGGTGCTCAACACCTATCTCTTCCACAAAGAAAAATCAACACAATTATAAAACTAAACTCTAGGTAGAATATCTAAGGGAGAACACTGAAATTTAGCAAGGAGTGATGGAAATAAAACACAGAAGCTTAGGATGGCAACAGCAAGGGAAGCAAAGCACCCAACCAGGATTGACTTGGAGCCAAAAAAGTCTCTTCAGTGCAGGTAATAGGTAAGTGCTAAATCCTCAGCTGCCCCCATTACTGCCATGTGTGCCTGCTGCAGAAAAGTCCCACAGTCCTCCCAGACCCTGAATCCAGTATAGGGAGCTGCCTGGTGTCCACATGGCTACAATGCTGCACAAAAGGAAATCATACTGGGTCCCCCTTACCCTGGGACCCAAACTGCCATAGCCTGATGCCATTTTGAGAACAGAGCCACTGCTAGAATGCATCATTCCCTGGGTGCCAATAGCTCCTGTATCTTTACATTCCAGAGACCTTGCTATTATCTCACCACACTCACACAGAAGACTGCAATACCACAACCCCATTTAGACCCAGTGGTAAAACTGTAAACCTGGCACCTGTGCTCACACATTGCTCCAAAAAACAGGTGGTCCAAAACAGCAGGGTGACCACCCCCAAAACTGAGGGAACTGATGCATGCACTCCCCATTCCCAGGCCTGAGGACCAGTGCTTTGTGCTCATGTTGCCAGCAATCCCATCCCTTTGAGGAGCAAGGCCATCATGCACTGCCTACACCTTCAGAGGTAAGGACTGTACTGAGCAGTACCCACTGCTTCTGGGAAAGCTGCCCCTGTGACCAGCAAAGCTGACACACCCAGCATATTTCTCTGTAGTGACAAAGAGTCATCTCACCCAGCAGCTCTTCCCCATGGTAAAGCAAAGCCACTGCCACCACAAACACTATCAGTCTAGGCCATTGAGCCAAAGATCTGCTAACATTGATTATAGATGAATAAATCACACAAGACTGTACTAATGCACCAACTCAGAACGAAAGCCAAAATATCTTACTCATCCAATACCATAGGATACAACTACAGGAAAAAGCCTTTCCCTACAAAAGCTATTCAATATAATTTGAAGAGGTGACAGTTCCACCAGGTGTGCAGATATCAAGATAGGAACACACGCACACACCCACACACACCCGCACACACATATTAAGGATCAAAAAAAATGTGTGCATATATATATACGTATATATATATACACACATATAAACTAATTCTCCAATAATAGTCCCCAAAGAAAAGAAAAGAAATTCAAAATAAACATAATAAGAAAACATTTTGAGATTCAAAAGACTACAGATGAACAATTCAACAAAATCAGGAAAACAGTATATAATCTGAAAGAGAAATACAACATAGATAGATATATAGAAGAAACATACAGAATTGTTGGAGCTAAATAATTCAATTAATGAAATTAAAATATACAATTGAGAGCTGCAATAGAGTAGATGACACAGAATAAAACTTTCTAAACTTGAAGACAAGTTACAAAAATTGGACAAAATGGAAAAGAAAAAGAAATAACAAAGTAAGCCAGTGGAATTATGGGATGCCATTAAGAGAACAAATATTCATATAATAGGAGTAACAAAAGGAGAAGCAATGGAAAATGGCATAGAAAACCTATTTCATAAAATAACAGTTAAAAACACAAATCTTGGGAAAGATACGGACATTCAGATACAAAAACCTCAAAATTCCACAAAATTCAATACAAAAATGCCCTCTCCTAGGCACATTATATTGAAAATATCAAAAGTTAACGACAACCAGAGAATTCTAAAACAGCAAAAGGGTCAAGTCACTTATAAGGGGATAACCATTAGACTAACAGCAAATTTCTGCAGAAACATTACAGATGAGATAATGGGATGATATCTTCAAAGTGATAAATGAAAAAAAAAACTTGTAAGCCAAGAATATTATATCCAGGAAGTTATTATTCAGAAATGAAGAAGTAAAGTCTTTCTCAGAAAAGCAACTCAGAGAATTCATCATCCCTAGACAGACTTGCAAATAATGCTTAAGGGAGTTCTGAAAGTGAAAAGATGATAACCACCATCATGTATTTGCCCCATCTAGAAAAAACCTCACTGGAAGAGCAAATATACAAATGAGAAAATGAAAGGAAAAGAATCCTATCACTGCAGAAAACCACCAAACTACAAATTTAAATGATATGAGAAAATTATTTAAAAAGATATACCAAACAGCCAGAAAAAATTAATGACATGGCAGGTGTAAGTCCTCACCTTATTAATAATAATGTTGAATGTAAATTGTATAAATTCACAGTTAAAAGATATACACTGGCTGAATGGATTTTAAAAATAAGAATGAACTATATGCTGTCTACAAGAAACTCACTTACCTGTGTAAATACATAGGTCAAAAGTGAAGAAATATAAATATATATTCCAAATAAATTAAAACTAGAAGCAAGCAGGAGTAGTTTTACTTACATCCAATAAAATAAACTTAGGTCAAAACTGTAAAAAAGATATAAAGTTAATAAATAATCATAAAAGCATCAATTTTGCAAAAAGATATCAAAATTTTAAGTATAGTGCCTTCAACACTAGGCAACCAGATATAAAAAGCAAACATTAGTAGCTTTAAAGAGAGAGATACACTTTAGTACTGTAATTCTTGGGCACTTTAACACCACACACTTAGCATTGGATATGTCATCTAGACAGAAGATCAAGAAAGAAACATTAGATTTAAATTGCACTACATATTACATGGACCAAGCAGACATTTACAGAACATTTCAACCAGTGACTCAAAATACATATTTTTCTCAGCAATGTATGTAACATTCTCCAGGACAGACCATATCCTAGGCCACAAAACATAGGTCACAAAACACGTATCAACGAATTTTTAAAAATTAAAATTGTATCAAGTATCTTCTCAAACCACAATGGAATAAAAGAAATCAATACGAAGAGAAACTTTGGAAACTTTACAAATGCAACTTTACAAATTACATGCTCCTGAAAGACAAATTCAATGAAGACATTAGAAGAGAAATTTAAAAATTTACTGAAACAAATGAATATAGAAACACAACCTAGCATAATCAATGGGATTACAGCAAAAGCAGTGCTAAGAGGGAAGTTTATAGCAATAAATGCCGTCATCAAAATGTGGAAAGATTTCAAACAAGCAACCTAACAATGCCTCAAGGCCTAGAAACTAAAAAAGTTTCTCAAGGAATTATAAAAACCAGAGGAAACCAAACTCAAAATCAGTACAAGGAAAGAAATAATAAAGATCAGAACAAAACTAAACAAAATAGAGCCAAAAACATTACAAAAGATCAATGAAACAAAAATTGGTTTTAAAAAGATAATCAAAATCTGTAAACCATTAGATAAGTAAGAACAAAGAGGTAAGGCCCAAATTTAAAAAAAAATTAGATGTAAAAAAGGAGACATTAGAACTGACACCACAGAAATAGAAAAGATAATTAGGATTATTATGAACAAGTATACATTAACAAAAGGGAAAACTTAGAAGAAATGGATAAATTTCTGGACACATACAACCTACCAAGAGTGAACCAGGAAGAAACAGAAAACCTGAATAAATCAGTAATGAGTAACAAGGTTAAATCAGAAATAAAAGTCTCTCAACAAAAAAAGCACAGGACTGAATAGTTTCACTGGTAAATTATATCAAACATTTGAAAACTGGGGTCAATTCTCCAAAAATACAAGAGGAGGAATTTCTTCCAAACTCATGCCACAATGTCAGCATTATCCTGGTACCCAAACCAGAAAAGGACACACACACACACACACACACACACACATTACTGACCAATATCCCTGATGAACGTAATGCAAATATTTTCAACAAAATACTAACAAACCAAATCCAATAACATATCAAAAAATAATATGTCATGATGAATGAGATTCATTCAAGGGATGCAAGGGTGGTTCAGCATATGAAAACCAATGAACGTGATGTACCACATCAATAGAACGAAAGACAAAAAACGTATCATAATCTCAACAGTTAAAGGCAATGCATTTGTTAAAACTTACTACTTCATGATAAAAACTCTCAACAAATTAGGTATAGAAGCAACACAGTAAAGATCATATATGACAAGTCCATACCTAGCATCACACTAAACTGGAAAAAGTTGAGCTTTTTCTCTAAGAACTGGAAAAAGGTAAAGATACTTATAACCACTTGTATTTAACATAGAACTGGAATTCCTAGAGAGAGCCATTAGGCAAGAGAAAGAAATAAAGGTCATCTAGATTGGAAAGGAGAAAGTCAAAATTGTTCCTGTTTACAGTCAGCATGATCTTATATAGAGAAAAAACTAAAGATTCCACCAAAAAACTTTTAGAACTGATAAGTGAATTCAATAAAGTTGCAAGATACATCAAAATATAAGTATCGGTAGTGTTTCTATATACCAATAACAAACTGGATAAAAAAGTTAAGGAAGCAATCCCATGCAGTAGCTACAAAATAAATAAATTATCTAGAGAAAAATTAACTGAGAGGGAAATATCTCTACAGTGAAAACTATAAAATATTGATAAAAGAAATTTAAAAAGTACATACAACAAAATATAAAGATGTCCCATGTCTATGGATTGAAATAATTAATTTTTTTAAATGACCATATTACCCAAAGTATGTACAGACTGAATGGTATCCCTATCAAAATACCAATGGCATTCTGCACAGAAATTAAAAAACAATCCCCAAATTCTTATGGAACCACAAAAGATCCCAGACAGCCAAACCAATCCTGAGTAAAAAGAACAAAGCTGGAGGCATCCCACTACCTGACTTTGAAATATACTATAAAGCTGTAGTCAAAAAAATAGCATGACACTAGCATAGAAACAGACATAGATGGATTAGAATAGAGGACTCAGAAATAAATCTTCCTAGTTAGAACCAACTGATATTTGACAAGGGTGCCAAGGACATGCATTGAGGTGGGGGGAAACCCAGTATCTTCAACAAATGGCGCTGGGAAAACTGGATATCCATATGCAGAAAAATGAAACTAGACCCCTACTATCACCATATCAAAAAATGAAAGCAAATAGGTAACCCTTAAATATGAGACCCAAACTATGACACTCCTTGAACAAACAGGAGAAATACTTCCAGACATTGGTTAAAGCAAAGTTTTATGGGCAAGACTTTGAAAGCACAGGCAACAAAAACAGACAAATGAAACTGTATCAAACTAAAAAAGCTCTGCACAAAAAAGAAATGATCAACAGAGTGAAAAGACAACCTGCATAACAGGAGAAAATATTTGCAGATTATTTATCTGACAAGAAACTCATATCCAGAATATATAAGGAACTCAAAACAACTGCAAGCAAATATATAATCCCATTTTTAAAAATGAGCAAATGATCTAAATGGACATTCTCAAAAGCAGACATACTAGTTGATAGATTTATGGGGAAAAATGCTTAAAAACACTAATAATCAGGGAAATTCAAATAAAAACCACGATTACAAATCATCTTACCCCAGTTAAAATGACTATTAGCAAAAAGATTAACAATGACAAATGCTGGTGGGGATTTGAAGAAAGGGGAAGCTTTATACACTGCTGATAGGAATGTAAATGGGTACAGCTATTATGAAAACCAGTTTTTAGGTTTCTCTAAAACTAAAAATAGAACTAAGATATGATTCATCAATTCCACTACCAAGTACGTATTCAACAGAAAGGAAGTCACTATCAAAGAGATAGCTATCAAAGAGATAGCTACATCCTCATGTTTATCACAACACTATTCACAATAGCTAAGATGTGGAATCAACTTAAGTGTCCATGCACAGATGAATGGTTAGATAAAATGTGGGATATATATTCAAGAGGAAATACTAAGTGTCCATGCACAGATGAATGGAAAGATAAAATGTGGGATATATATTCAAGAGGAAACACTATTCAGCCATAAGAAAGCATGAAGTACTGTCATTCATGGCAACATCGATTACCTGAAGGATATCGTGTAAAGTGAAATAAATCAGGCACAAATTCTGCATGTTCTCACTCTTTTGTGGCAGGGAATAAATTTGATCTCATAGAAGTAAAGAGTAGAATATTGGTTACCAGAGGCTAGGAAGGGTAAGGGGGAGAAGAGGATAGGCAGAGGCTGGATAGTAGATACAAAATTATATAGATAGATAGGAAGAAAAAGTTCTAGTGTTCTATAGCACTGTGTTGTGACTATAATTAACAATAATAATTATATATTTTCAAAAGCTAGAAGAGTATTTTCATGATACATGATACATGTTTCAGGTGAAGAATATGTTAATTACCTTGATTTGATAATTTTTTATTGTAAACATGTTGAAATACACTGTACTCCATAAATATGTACAATTATGTGTCAAATAATAATAAATTTATATTAATTTTACCTCTAAAAACAAAGATGAGAAATCATCTTATGTCAGAGGTAAGATTAAATGTAATTAAATTTATATTTAATTAAATATAAATTAAATTTAATTTAAATTTATATTTAATTAAATATAAATTAAATTAAATTTATATTTAATTAAATATAAATTTATATTTATTAAGCATAATTAAATTATATTTAATCTTACCTCTAAAAAATTACTTTTTAAAAATTAAAAATTGCAACTAGCTTGGGCACCATGGCGAAATCCTGTCTCTACCAAAAATACAAAAAAATTATCCAGGAGTAGTGGCACGTGCCTGTAGTCCCAGCTACTTGGGGGGCTGAGACAGGAGGATCCTTTGAGCAGGGGAGGCAGAGGTTGCAGTGAACCAAGACCACACCACTGCACTCCAGCCTGGGTGGCAGAGCGAGACCTTGTCTCTAAGTAAATAAATAAATATTAAGGAACATCATCTATTTATACATACAACAACATGAATGAATCTAAAAATTATTATGCTTAATCTAAAAAGCCAGGAAAAGGAGAATACATAACGTATTACATTTTGGTTGCCCAGAAATGAAGTATGGAGGGAAAACGTGTTTGGGAAGAGTGGGATGTAGACATTTCCAAAGGGCACAAGGACTCTTTTGGAAATGAACATGTTTATTTTCTTGATTATGATGATGGACTTGCCACTGTATAAAAATCATATAGTTTAAATATATGCAATTTATTCTACATCGTTTACATCTCAATAAAGATGATTTTAAAAATTAAAGGAAGACAAGTCAGGAGGGAATTTAGGAAGTTTGTGTGTGTGTGAATATGTGTATGTGCATGTTGTATTGTAATTTCCTAAAATACTCTTACATATATATATATATATGTCCATACATACATTATATGTATCTGTATATATATGTATCCATATATCTATTTTATATATATCCATATTATATATGTCCATATATATAATATATATATCCATATTATATATATGTCCATATAGAGTACTTTATATATATACATATATACTAATAATACATATTTATAATATATATGCACATATATATTATAAATAAAGAATATATATTCTTTATATGTGTATATATGAAGTACTCTATTACTTTATACTTATATATGTGTATATATAAGTATAAAGTATATGTAGTCTTTATAAATATATGTGTATATATAAATATATTATATATATATATAAATATATAAATAAAGAATACATATTTAGTTGTTTCTACGTGTTTATCTTGCTCCTCCAGCAGTTCTATATGACTTGGCATTGTGATTATTCTATCTGGTTTTTATCTTGCTATTAGGATTCCTGAGATAGTCTGTTGTTCTGTTGTTCACTAAGCTCAATTCTTGTTGTGAGAGTGTCTAATCTTGCAGGTATCCCTTTATGATGAAAGGAATGATGTTCCTTTAGTACTGAGTTTTGTAGAAAAGTTGTCATCCTTTAGATTGGCACTCTTCCAGTGCTCAGGTCAGGAAGACTTGACTGTCCTTGCCTGGAATTCATGGAGATGTTTGATCCTTTCGGAGTTCAAGCATACTCATGGACTGTCAATAGTGACCACCCTGTAAGAGGTCTACAAGTTCTATAAATGGAGAACTTTTACCTGGATTTGCTGCTTTCTTGTCCTTTCCTTTGCCACTTAGTATTCCCTTGTCACTCTCAAGAACTGCTGAGAGGAAGCCCCCACCACATTTCTGCCATGATCTTAGCAGAGCCAGATGTATTACTACAGGGAGTAATATACATGTCCAAATAGCTGCTTCACTCTAAAGCGTGAGAGAGTTAGAAGTGCAGATGATCCAATGTTGTCGTAATTTCCCAGGTACCGCAAGAGGTTTGTTTTCAAAGAAAAGCAATGGCCATATTTATGATGGTCTAAAGGATTTAGACATTTCTTATGAGAGTGTGGCTTAGACTGCACAGAGCCATGCTGTCTATGTGTTCATAAGACTTTTCATTAGAGCTTTATTTTTAAAAATAATTGGTTCTTTTAATCTATAATGGAACGTGGACTCACAGACTGTCAATAATTAAAATTAAACCTTATTTGTATTTTAATATAGTGCTATGTTCTTGTGTAATTGAGTAGGGATCGATGCCAGTTGTGTGATGGACAGTAAACTTATACAACATGACAGAGATAGATTTCCAAAAAGACAGAATGTGATGTTTTTATGTACAAGGGGGATGAGCAGACCATATCAACAACATTTAATTATTCTGTAGGTAATTATTCATTTGGGGAACACAACTTTTCAGAGAAACTGAAAAGAAGATAGACCAATAATACAATTACTATGTGTCTAAGTATACCGGTAGAATACCATAATTAGTTTTTCATTAAATTTTCATGAGGTGATTTTTTTTTAAGTAACAAGAAGTTAAATGCATGTATTTAAGAAGAGAAAGTTTGATATGAGTTAACATTATAATGTAGGGTGATTTTTTTTCAGGTAAAACTACAAGTGATAATTTCTCAGATTTTAATTAAAAGCTAATCAGAGCTTAAAAAAAGTCACTTAAAATGCAAAGTTTCATGAAATATATTCTGATAACCCAATATAAAATTCCATTATGAATATTTTCTTGTCTTATTTGTGGGCTAAATTTTAAGGGTTTATTAATGTGCCTTCAATTATGAGAGCTCAGTTCTTACGATTATTATTGCATCTCCAGAACAATACATAGCTATCTGTATTTTGTTTGCTAAACCAAACTTTTCAATGTGCTCGTACTATTATTAATGAAAAAGAAAAAAAGCACTATTTGAAAAGTGTAAAAACTATGCCCAAACTTGTGCCCTTAAGCAGAAAGATTGTCACTTTTTAATTTTACAGAGTAAAGAATTGCTTCCAAAATGTAAACTGAGTAATTGAAATGGAAAGATGGATTGCTAAACTCACACAACTCAGATTTTATTTGAATTAACTTCTTTCTAGGTAAAAAATATTTTATTTCTTATCATTAATAATTTCATAAAACTTACCAATACAGACTAAAGACTATTCCCCTTGAACCACAAAGACATTTGCACTCAGTCATTTTTACCTGATAAAACTATACCCTTGGTCAAATGCAACCTGCTGCCAAACCACACCTGCACCTGCACAGGTGAACACAGGTGGAGAAACGCACACAACCCTTGCTCTGCCACATTCTCAACTGACTATTTAAATCTCCTTTTCTCAATTCTTGGTTCTGGCTTCTAGCAGAAGCACTCAGAAGAGAATGTCCATAAACCCCTACCACTATGTACCCTGAACTATCTTCTTTTTGCCAAACACTCTGCCTTCCTGAAATACTCTGATGACCAATGGTCCTGGCTAAGGCCAAAACTTTTTCTTGTGCATAGAATCTCTTCTGTTGCTTACCTTAGACCATTAGTCCAGCGATTCTCTCCTCTTTGTTCTACATTAGTATTTTCCTCTGTTAGGAAAAACAAGAATTCAAACTTGAATATAAGACAAGAAGATTACTTTGTGCTTTCCTAAAGTAATACTGGAGCACTTTCTAAGAATCTTGCTTAGGAACTGTTTAATCTTTGACATTTTCTCTAAGCTCTTTGGTATTTTTCCTGAAATTTTTATTTAAAACTTTTAAAACATATTGCAGATTAAAAGAATTTTACATTGAACAACCCATGACCACATGGATAATATTTTACCATGCTTGTTTTCTCACATTATCAATCTATCAACCTACTCTAATTTTCATCTATTAATTGATCTGACTATTGGCACATCTTAAAATAACTTTTAAAATCAGTAAACTTCAGGCCTGTAATTTTGTTCGATTTAATATCTATATTGGTTGTATCCCCAAACCTGTAAAATTAGACATTAATTTGTGAATTGATAAATTTCAAATTATTACATTGGTAAAGATACACATTATTTCTATCCCACAGGGAAAAAAAATGATCTCAAAGATAATATTTCAATTATTATATCAGTCAGTTTTTTATAATCTCCTATCTCTTTCTGAATCTTCTTTGCTTCCTGCTGATTTTCTCATTAGTAAGTTAAATAAAGAGTGGACAATCATTTGTTGGAGAATAACAATTTTTTTAGCTTTTTGAAATTTGTATTTTCACATCCTCTATCAAATGTTTTTCATCATCACTTAACTATGCAATAATTTCTCCCACCTTAAAATAATCTTCTACTCATCCCACTTTCATTTGTAACTACCACTCTATTTATTTGTTTTATAGCAGAACTAATCAAGAATTAATGCTCTCCCACATTCTCCTTAACTCACAATAATCAGGTTACCTCCCTCAACTCTTTATCAAACTATCTCATCAAGATCACCAATCTCTCCACAATGTTTAATCCATTATTCCATTCCACATTTCATTTATCAGCGTTTCATGCCAATTAACGTTCATTTTCCTTGAAACACTTTCATCCTTGACTTCCAGAGCATCACTTTCTCCTAGGTTTTATATTTTCTCTCTGGATGCTGTTAATCTTCTTTGCTGGTTTTTTCTTCTTTCCCAGATTTCTAAATAATTATTGCTCCAGGGTAAATCTGAGGTACATGGATCTTAATGGATTTGGCTTGTGCTATACTTTTAATCTGCATGTAATCAAATATGATGATTCTTATTTAAAAATATCAACTGGCCACTGGCCATTGTAGAAATGTACTGGTGATCTTTTGCATTCTGCAAGAATTGATCTCTACACAAAATTTAGTCCAGTAGCAGTGAATTTAAATTAATTACCCTAAGCCATCAGATATATTTATTATACTGTGATTTCTAACATAACTACTAGTCTACTATATTGAGAAACAAAGTAGAGCTTTTATTCTAACCATATCCTCATTGCACTTGCAAATACTGGATTTATTATTATAATTACAGCAGACATTGTTTTATAATTTCAGACTTCTCAACTACTCTAAGATCTCAAACCAATTTTTTCAATTGAAATTTTTAAAATACAGGAATATTTAATGCTGGGAATACTCTGGACCCCTCTGTGGTGACTGAGCAACCCTAAGCTTCTGGAAGAATTGGCAAAACCCAAGCTATCTGAAATAACAATAAGAAATTGTTGTTGATGTTTAACCTGTAAATTCTCTTAGAATTTGGTTTCCCCGAAATGAGTTATTTGCTTTGTGATGCTTGTTACTTACTGTGTCAATTATATTTGAGAAAATGAAGGACAATGTGAAATGCTGAGATGTGACTTGTAATTTTGGCTCTGCTGATCTATTCTGGTAGGAACAGGAACTCTGTGAAAGGGACTAACCTCATAGCTTGACTGCCAGAGAGAGATGACAGCACGTAATAGGCTTCTCGTTGCAGAGAGCCTATAAACGAACGTGTAATGGAGAGGTTTGTTACCCAAATTCCTTTATCAGGAAAAGCATATTGATTAGGGCCCTGGAAAGGGAATGTGACCCTTACGGAGAGTCTATAAATGGATGGATGAGGGGCGTCCGTCTCTGTGGTTGAGATAAGGATGTAAAAGTCCTTCTTCTCCCACGGCTCCTCCAGGCCTGCATGGAGGCCCCCTCCTCTTGAAGTTTTTGTGGTCAGGCTGGTTGTCCTGTGTCAAACCCTGTTCCCCATCTAGCTGTGAGCCCAGTATTTTCTTGCTGTTAATTATAAGTTTATGTTTAACCTATATTCTTGCTAAGGTGTATGATTGCTATGCTGACACACAAAATTATCTTTACATTGTTCTGCTTTTATAATGCCACGTTGTGATTTTTGTGCACCAGCTTTTCCAAGTGTATTCTTTTTTTTATAATTATCACTGAAACTTTGTGTAACCTCACTCCACCTACCCTATTGAAAGAGCACAATAAAAAACTGAGGCTTTCAGGGGAATGTCGGACATCCACGGACCAGCATTATGTGGTGTCTCCCCTGGGCCCAGCTTTAAGGAAAACTTTTTTCTTGTCTCTCTTTCTTTTCACCGACCACTTAATCACTTTGAGAGATCTTAAACCCACGTTGATGTATTGGGAGCTGGTCTCACCAATAATTTAATATAAACTTGCCCTTTTAATACACAGTTTTTAAATTATACCCCTTTTAGTAGCATATTTCCAAATTCAACAGGAATTTGAACATACTCTTGGAAATTCTCTGGTAAACTGAAAAGGCAATTTAATTGTAATTTTTAATTCTGTGACTCTAGCTTGACAGAAACTTAAAGCCACTAATGTAGGCAGTGGTTACCATTTTGCATTTGAATCCCTACTTAAAGTGTCTATGTCTAATTCTTTGAGTTCTAGCTAATGTGTGTTGTTGGTTAAGAATGGGGCCCTTTAAGTTATAGCATAGTACCACTCTGGTCATTTTCACCAGAGTTCAAAATTCTCTCAGGAAATATCTGGTTGGTTTTGGGATATATCGTTTCTTGGCAAATCAGAATTCTCCCGAAAACTTCAAAATAAATGATAGAAGTTTCTGTTTAATCATGCCCATGATATCTGTAGGCTTTATGCACATTTGTTCTTATATCTCTAAATTAATGAAGGATTAAATAATCCTTCTATGTAAGTTTAAATGGACAAATAATGCATGTGCTTCAGAAAAACAGTCATAATAGGTTATAGATGTTTTCAGATTCTGTTGCCATTATCTCATGCATTTATAGAGTCCCTCTTGTGTGATGATCTCTGTGACCTATAAGCTTAAAAACGTCTTACTGCAAATAAAATAATTTCATGTTTTTTTAAGCCTCAACCATATGCTATATCTTCTAAATCGCTCACATTTTAGCTCTGTCTGAATAACTTTAGATTATTTTAAAAAAGTAAAATACTCCAGGAAAAAATTATTTCAAAGATTAAAAAATACTTAACACTGTATGAAATGCTGTTTTCTAAAAAGGAATGACAAATGATTTTGAGCAAAGACAACATCACTCGAAAACATATAATCTCTCAATATGACTGTATATATACATATTCTTGGATTTCTAGCTTTTGATATATTCTAAGAATAATCATTTCTCATGTATAATCAATAGATGTTCTGTGTGTCTGGTTTTAAGACTACATTCAAGGAAATACATTACACTTTCTGAATATGGAGACTGAATAATCGGCTCATTTTCCATTTAATTTGTTCTAGGCCAAGGAATAATTCTTGGTTTATTTGTGGAGTTAAGCCAACTGTGTAATTTTATCTTTGGGGTAGGGGGCTTCTAGATGTGGAATGTATTCATCTTCATCCCTACAAGAAATCTCCTGTAAACCCTGTCAGTTTATAGGTGCTCAATGAATGTGAAAGAAGAAGAATATTAAATCTCATCTGAAGAACTGTAGAGTTAAACAAAGTTTTAGAGAAAGCTGGGAATTTGAGCTCCATCACATCAACAATCATCCTAAAAAGTATCTATTTGGCATTTTAAGGAAATTAGACCTTTCTACTTGCTACAGATACCTTCTTTAGCATCTTTAACTTCAGTTTTAGGCAAAATGATTTATTAAACGAAAGTGTACACTTTCAATTTGTAATAACAAAATATCACTTTAGGCAATACATTTATGAAGAAATAGTGCTCTTAAAGATTAAAGTCTCTTGTCCCTCCCGTGACTGCTTTCAAACACACCTGAGGCATGAAATACGTACTCAAATATACTATCTTCTTGTCCTAATACTCAGTAGTCACTGATTCTGCTCACATGTATTTATTAGGTCAAGCCATTTTTATAATTTTCAAAGGAATGCCACTGACAACTTAAAGAAATATCCCCTGGTCAAGTCTACGAGTTCCTTTTGGTTAAAGTTCTATGTTATTTTTCCTATATATGCTTCCTAGTACTGCATTGAAATGAATGAACCAACACAATGCATAATCCTTGGAACCTATTGATCAGATCACTCGTCATCTTACTCATACAAATACCGCTACCATTTGAGAGATTTACATCTTAAAACTACTTTATTCTAAATTTTATTTTAATATGAGAGTAGTTCCTTTGCTGGCACCAACGACAAGAAATATTTCATTACAACAACCCTCGAGAATCTTTGAAACATATTTTAAATGCATATTTTATCTTTCTTTTTCAGTAATGAGATAGCATGTGATCAAAAGCAGATGTCTTTTGAAGGAGCTCAGTCCTGAATTGATGTTTTTTAAAAAATCAAGAATGACTGTGAAATAAAAAATAATAAAAGAAAATCCTTATTGATTTCAGCATGAACATTCAGACTGTGAAGGGCTATCCCATCAGGAGAAAAACCTCAATAATTCATTTTTGTTTTTTAGGACATGATTTTAAGTAAACTTTGATTAGCATTGGCTTGGTTTGAAAACTGGTTGATTCTTTCAGAAGTAAGGTTTCCTTTGAATGCCAGTCATTTAATCTTTTAACTTCGTGTGACATAGGGTGGAGGTGCTAGTTGGAAGCTGACAGTAATTTTACAGTAAAATGAGAACACCATAATCAGCTTATGGGTGTCTATTTTCCAAGACTCAGCAGTCAGTGGAGCGAGGAATAGAAAAGATCCCAGGGGGTCTGATGAATTACCAAAAATCTGGATTCAAATTCAGAAAACTATTTTATCCTCTCCAGGATCATTTGCCCCACTACAAAATAGATGAAAGTCAAGCGATCACTTTTTAAGTTGCCACATATTTTAGTGAGCAATACAATACTGTATTACCTTTTATGATGTTGTCTTTGCATATGCAACTATCAGTTTGTTTATTTATTCATTGATAAGAAGTTTATTTTTTTCTTCCAAACAAGTTTTTCCTTTTTAAATGGATTATGGAACATTCAATCTTCATTACTAGAATTCATTTATTTATTTATCTGATATTTATAGTCCTTACTCAAAATGGTCCCCACTCATGATCTCAGTCCACTACAACCTCTGCCTCCCATGTTCAAACGATTCTCCTGCCTCAGCCTCCCCAGTAGCTGGGACTACAGGTACCTGCCACTACATCTGGCTAATTTTTGTATTTTTAGTAGAGACAGGGTTTCACCATATTGGCCAGAATGGTTTCCATCTCTTGATCTCATGATCTGCCCGCCTACGCCTCCTAAAGTGCTGGGATTATAGGCGTGAGCCACCATGCATGTCCAAGTTCATGGTTTTTACTTATTGTTTGGGATGCATGATGGATTTTCAAAGCAATACTAAAAAGAAGAAAACAAAAAGAGAGAAGAGAAAGGGACAAAAGGGAGAGAAGTCAGTTGTGAAGAATACACTTTTACCAGTTAATGTTTTCCTTACAACATATTTGTCAAAATTGAACATAATCTTTAAGAAAGAGTTTTCCAGAAGATATTTATTGTTGTTACCCCATCATCTTTACGCCGTATCTATATTAGAATAATCAAAATCTTGTTTGCGTTTAAATCATGTCATCATATGTTTAGTGTGAATCAACCTTCTACGTGTAGTGACAAATAGAGATTAAGCATGGTACTTTAAAGTTACTTTGTTAAACTTACTATGTCACTAATATTTATTTGAAAGAGGAAATATACCATTAGCTATGTTCCTAATTGTAAAAAAATTCCACAGTATCTTTATACAGATTGAGTTAATTAAAGCTAGATCAGAGATGTCATCGTGAATTAATTATCCAAATTGTTTGTGGATAAAATCAACCACTGTGGTAAACATAGTTTAGACATTCAAGTGGGTACAAATATTTTTCTACAACAAATATTTTAACAAACGTAATTTCTTGTAACAGAGTTAGCTAGGAAGAATTAAAAACAACTTTCACAATTTCAGTAAAATTTTGCCCTTCTAAGCAAATACAGTTTTACAGAAATTTAATTTCATGATAAAAAGTTACACAATAAAACCAGCTTAAAATAAGTTGCATAGTAGCTGGTATGTAGATATTTGCTAATCACTCCCCTCCCTTAATCTAGCTAATGTGCTGTAATGGGTATTTTAGAATTTCTCAGCTCAAAGCTTTCCTGTCAACAAATATCTATTATTTTAGGGTTCTCCATTACTTTGGAGATCAATCTGTTCCTGTTTACTTTCTAGCCGAACTCCTGGTCAGCTTCCTTAGTGACTTTTTTCATAGGAAGTGCCTCAATCATATTTTCTTGAAAAAATACTTAAGCAGCCATTATTTATTTTCATTGAAATATATCCTGTTACACTGATCAAGACTGATCAATGCTATGCACCTAGTTTTGGCTATCTATGAACTTAGTTTAAAAAATACTAGAATTCTGACTTAAACTCTGCTATGTTGTCCTTGCAAACTGTTACTGAATCAGTTCTTTTGTTGCTGTTGTTGTGTGTTTTCTTTGTCTTCTTTTTGGTTTTCAAGGTCCTTTTGTTATTGAGTTACTAAACCCTTTTTTCAAGGGGCAACCATATCTCCAAAGGGCTAACAAACATTAGTCCAGTCCAGTGATTTTATTTTTTTTAACTTTTAAGTTCAGGGGTGCATGTGCAAGATGTGCAGGTTTGTTACATCCGTAAATGTGTGTCATGGGGGTTTGTTGTACAGATTATGTCCTCACCCAGGTATTAAGCCTACTATTGATTGTTTTTCCTGATCTTCTCCCTTTTCCCTCCTTCCACTCTCCAGTAGCCTCCAGTGTGTGTTGTTCCCCTCTATGTGTCCGTGTGTTGTCATCATTTAGTTCCCACTTGTAAGTAAGAACATGCAGTATTTGGTTACCTGTTCTTGCATTAGTTTGCTGAAGATAACAGCTTTCGTCTCCAACCATGTTCCTGCAAAGGACATGGTCTCATTCCTTTTTTGGCCACATAGTGGCCATGGTGTATACATACCACATTTTCTTTATCCAGTCTATCCTTGCTGGGCATTTGGGTCGATTCCGTGTCTTTGCTATTGTGAATAGTGCTGCAATGAACATATGCATGCATGTATCTTTATAGTAGAATGATTTATATTTCTTTGGGCATATACCCAGTAATGAGATTGCTGGGTCTAATGATATTTCTGTCTCTAGGTCTTTGAGGAATTGCCACACTGTCTTCCCAATCATTGAGCTAATTTATATTCCCACCAACAGTGTCGTAAGTGTTCATTTTCCTATACAACCTCACCAGCTTCTGTTACTTTTTTGACTTTTTAATAGTAGCCATTCTGATGGGCATGAGATGGCATCTCATTGTGGTTTTGACTTGCATTTCTCTAATGATCAGTGTTGTTGAGCTTTTTTCATATGATTGTTGGTCACATGTATGTCTTCTTGGGGGAAGTGTCTGTTCATGTCCTTTGCCCACTTTTTAATAGTGTTGTTTGCTTTGTTCTTGTAAATTTAAGTTACTTGTCGATGCTGAATATTAGACCTTTGTCAGATACATGGTGATATGGTTTGGCTATGTCCCCACTCAAATCTCAACTTGAATTGTATCTCCCAGAATTCCCGCATGTTGTGGGAGGTCCCCAGGGGAAGGTAATTGAATTGAGGGGGCTGGTTTTTCCCATGCTATTCTCCTGATAGTGCATAAGTCTTATTAGATATGATGGGTTTATCAGGGGTTTCCACTTTTGCTTCTTGCTCATTTTTCTCTTGCTGCCATCATGTATTCTTTCACCTCCCACCATGATTCTGAAGCCTCCCCAGCAATGTGGAACTGTAAGTCCAATCAAACCTCTTTTGTTCCCAGTTTGGGTATGT
>CAUYLG010036656.1:0-12733 GCA_963573385.1 Cacajao melanocephalus | reverse complement strand
CCTAGTCCATGCATATTCCCCAACATGTTCTTTGAACTTGCTTAGGCAAATATACTTTTTTTTTTTTTTTGAGTCTCACTCTGTCACCCAGGCTGGAGGGCAATGGCATGGTCTCAGCTCACTGCAACCTCAGCCTCCTGGGTTCAAGCAATTCCTCTGCCTCAGCCTCCCGAGTAGCTTGGACTACAGGTACCTGCCAGCACACCCGGCTAATTTTTATATTTTTAGTAGACACAGGGTTTCACTATGCTGGCCAGGCTGGTCTCAAACTCCTGACCTCGTGATCTGCCAGCCTCGGCCTCCCAAAGTGCTAGGATTACAGTCGTGAGCCACTGAGCCCTGCCCCTACTTTTTTTAATTGAGAGAAGTGAGGCAGGAGTGAAGGGGGAAAACAGCTTTAAAAATGCCTGTTGGTGGTGCACACCTGTAGTCCCACCTGCTTGGGAGGCTGAGTCAGGAGAATCACTTGAATCCAGGAGGTGGAGGTTGCAGGGAGCTGAGATCCACTGCACTCCAGCCTGGGAGAGAGAGAGAGAGAGAGAGAGAGAGAGAGAGAGAGAGAGAGAGAGAGAAAGAGAGAGACTGTCTCAAAAAACAAAAAAGAAAGAAAGAAAAGAAAAAAGCACATTGGAAGGCATCACTTGAGACCAGGAGTTTGAGACCAGCCTGGGCAACGTACTGACACCCTGTCTCTACAAAATATTAAAAAAATAGCCAGGCGTGGTGCCACGTGACTGTGGTCCCAGCTATTTGGAAGGCTGAGATGGGAGGATCACTTGAGCTCAGGAGTTCGAGGCTGCACTGAGCTATGACCACACCACTGCACTCCAGCCTGGGTAACAGAGCAAGACCCAATCTTTGGAGAAACAAAACCGCCTGCTGGTTGTCCGGACAGTGGTTATCCTGTGGGGAGTACCCATGGGGTCTCAGAGGCTGGTTAAATTCTGTTGCTCAACCTGCCTGCTAGTTAAGAGGTGTGTTCACATTGTGACAACTCATCGTGTGCATTTTTCTATATACTTATTATACTTGAATAAAAAGATAAACTGCTAAATGAATTCAGCCTTTCTATTAAAAATAAGCACCACCTAGACAAAGGTGTGCTGGAAATAGAATTAAATGAAGGCCTTGCGCACCATCCCCCAGACGCACTGAGACCCTTTCTCATCTGAGGCCATCGCTTACATTGGTGGAACAAAGTTCCATTTTCTTTTCCACTGGATCCACCACAGAATGTTCTTGGATGTATGTCAAAGTCCTACTGGTTCCCAAAATCTAAAACACAAAGCAAAACTAGCATAGTGGAACGTTAAACATTCTACTTCAGATCACCGCCGAACACCATTGCATTTACTAATTAATTCGCTATTCAATAAATGATATCATGGGATGCAGCCAGGGACAGCGACAAAATCCCTGTGTCCAGGGCACTTCTGCTCCAGCAAGTGAGCCACTGAGCAAAGAAATGAATTCCTCAGAGTGGAGTGCGCCCAGCACTACGCTCCCAGCAAAATAAAACAGGCCGCGGGCAGTGGAGCCGGGAGGCCCCTCTGCTGGGTAAAGTCTGGGCAGACCCCAAGGAGGAAGGTGCCACGAGAGTGCTGGGGTGGGGGTTGGCTGGGGTCAGCAGGTGCAGGCCCTGCAGCAGGAGCTGGGCTGACCAACGGGGCTGCGCAGGGGCCAGGGCTTGGACTGCAGGAGAAGGTGAGCTCGGGGCGCCGGGGCTGGGAGAGCCGTGCTCAGATTCCCATTTCCAGTGACTTCCCCGGCTCTGAGGAAGAGGCTGTGGGGACTGAAACAGGTTGAAGCCTAACCCCCTTCCTGTGGGGGCACGAGGAAGCGTCTGGCTGGGGACATTGGGATTTAGAGGCGATTAAACTGGGAGGAGAGTGTGCGGCGGTGCTAATCCAGCACGCCCGGGGCCCGGTGGGAGAGCAGATGGGGATGCCAGATGCCAGGCGGCGCGGGACAGAGCCTCCTGTGCCCACCCCTTTATCTCGGGGAAGACCCCCCACTACCAGCCGACCCCGTGCTCCCTGATCTCGGGAACCCCCCCCACCACCCTCCCACCTCCTAATCTCGGGGACGACCTCCCACCGCCCCCCCAACCCTGCGCCCTCTGATCTCGCGGAAGACCCCCCCACCGGCCCCCCAATCTCGGAGAAGACCATCCTACCGCCCCCCCACCCCGCCGCGCCCTCCAATCTCCGGGAAGACCCTCCACCGCGCCCCCCCACCCCGCGCCCTCTGATCTCGGGGGAAGACCCCCCGCCGCCTTCCCAACCCGATAGCAGCCTGAGCATCGGAGGGCGGGACAAGGGTAGGAAGGACGCGGGAGAGTGCGGGGGCGGAAGTGGGGGGGTCAGGCGCGTCGGGAGCCGCAGCCCCAGCCCCAGCCCCGCTCACCGCTCTCACGAGGCCAGGCAGCCCCCACTCGGTGCTGAGCAGGCGCAGGCTGTGCAGGCGGCCGCGGCCATCCACGCGGCGCTGCAGCACGTCCACGCCCAGCACGCTGGGGTTCATCGGGTTCGGGTACTTGCGCATGGCCGCCTGGATGACCGTGTCCCACGGGTGGCTGCGGGGAGAGCACAGGCGGCGGTGAGCAAGCCCGGGACCGGGGCCGCAGGGGTAACGGGGAGGCAAAAGCCGCAGCCAGGCCTAGACTCTTCGCTCTAATGAAAGGCTCGTCCGACAAATCCGAGGAGTCCCGCGAGCCCTCCCGGGCCGCCGGCTTTGCACCTACGCTCCTCGACACCTGGCTGCCCCACGGTGTTTAACAGAAACACACACCTGCCTCCCGCGCACCCAGAGCACGCTCTGCTCCCCGCTACTCACGGGCAACTGAGGATGCACTACTTTGTTCCCACTTCTAATGGTCTATGACTTGAAGGAGCCACATTTCTTTTCCGATTGTAAAAAATGTGTTCAAAATTTTGAAAAAGTATAAAGACATTTTATTTTATTTTATTAATTATGTTTTGAGATGGAGTCACCCTGTGTTGCCCAGGCTGGAGTGCACTGGCACAATCTCGGCTCACTGCAACCTCCGCCGCCCGGGTTCAAGCGATTCTTCTGCCTCAGCCTCCTGAGTAGCTGGGATTACAGGCTCCCGCCACCACGCCCGGCTAGGTTTTTGGTTTTGTTTTTGTTTTTTGCATTTTTACAAAACACAAAAGAAAAAGTAGAGACGGGGTTTCACCATGTTGGCCAGGCTGGTCTTGAACCCCTGACCCGCCTAGGCCTCCCAAAATGTTGGGATTATAGGCATGCGCCACCGCATCTGGCTTATAAAGACATTTTAAACAATCTACAATTCCACTCTCCGAGGATCACTGCTGTCAACATTTGGCGTGCATTCTCCCCCTTGCCACCACACAAACCTCACATTTCCCCAAGCCACGCCTGGCTAGGAGGACCGTATAATGATGCAAGAACAGGGATGGCCCAACTGTCATAGCTCTCAGCACCACCTGCTGATGCAGGCTCCCAGCCCTGCCAAGGCCCCCAGTCTCCTTGGGCATCCCATGGGTGTCCCTTGCGGGACAACGCCGCTCCTTCTTGGCCCTGAGCCCTTTCCCCGTGGTTTTTGCTTGTGTGAGACAGGGTCTCATTCTATCACCCAGCAGGCAGGAGCGCAGTGCTGCCATCAGGGTCACTGCAGCCTCAACCTCCCAGGCTCAAGTGAACCTCCTACCTCAGCCTCCTCTTGCCCCACCTCCAGTGGCTGGGACTAGAGGTATGTGCCACCACGCCTGAATTTTTTTTTAATTAATTAATTTTTTTTGAGACGGAGTCTTGCTCTATCACCCAGGCTGGAGTACAATGGCGTGATCTCGGCTCACTGCAACCTCTGCCTCCCGGGTTCAAGTGACTGTCCTGCCTCAGTCTCCCTAGTAGCTGGGATTACAGGTGCCTGCTACCACACCTGGCTAATTTTTCTATTTTTAGTAGAGATGGTCATGTTGGCCAGGCTGGTCTTGAACTCCTGACCTCGTGATAAAACCGCCTTGGTCTCCCAAAGTGCTGGGATTACAGGCATGAGCCACCACACCCTGCCAATTTTTTATTTTTTAATTTTTTTTAGGTTTCATTATGTTGCCAGGTTGGTCTTGAACTCATGGCCTCAAGCAATCCTCCTGCCTTCACCTCCCAAACTGCTAGGATTACAGGAATGGGCCACGATGCTCAGCCTCCCCTTGTTTTATTTCCTGCCATCAGAGAGGTCACAAGCTGCCCATTGCTTTCCAGAGCTCTGCACTTGGTTAGGCCTGAAACCTGCAGGGGTCAGACACATGTCTGATGGGAGCCAAGTGAGGGGCCACCACACCTATTCAGCATGGACCTTCCCCCAGACAGCTGAGGGAATGCTAGCAATTGACTTTATCACCCTAAATGTCCTAATCCATCCTTCCCTCAGGGTGTGCTCTCTCTCCAGGAAGCCTCTGAGCCTCTTGCAAGGACAAACATTCTCTGACAAGATCATTTCTTCAGAAGTGCCCAGAGAGGTTTGTCCAGCTTATGTGTAGACACAGCCCAGAGGCAAGCCTGGATGTGTGCACAAACATTTGCACCATGCACACTCACACACGTGTGCACATACACATGCATACACACATACATGCACAGGGACACACATCTTGAAAAATTAAACTGGGATTACATTCAGCATATGAGTTTACCATCCACTTTTTAATAACTGCTGATGAACACTTTCCGATATCATGGAGCCATTTTCAGAAATAGGATTATAAACGGCTGTACACTAGGTCATCTTGTGGCTGTGTATATTTCACCAGTCGTCTATGGTGGCTTATGTTATGTAGATTGCTTTCACTTTTAGATGATAAATCATAACAGTAGTGAACATTTGTGTACATTAGTCTTTCAACACATAATTCTTCCTTAGGATAAAGTTCTAGAAATGAAATTTCCAAATAAAATATGAAAGTTTATGAACATATTGAAGTTTTTCTTCGATATTTTGGTCATTTTTTAATATAATTGAGTGATCATTAATTTACTTTACCCTCATCAAACTCTCGTCCTAGGTGAAAGTTAGCAGCAGGGCCCAGATGAGAAGCAGGTTTGCAGCTCCCTAACCTATGTTCTTTTATCACATTCAGTGGCCTCTAAATTGTCAGGGCCTGGCCTGGAATCCTCTCTAACAATAGAACACTTGGGTTCAGTTTTTCAAACCATGCAATTGTGTCGCTAAGTTGACACATTCCACTGGTGAACATAAAGGGATGAAAGGGATGAAGAGGCCCAGACTGGGTGGTCCTAATCACTCTAAGAATTCAGTCAGCTTGGTGTCCTTGCTCCTCTCTGAGGGTTAGGGATGAACTGTCAGGGACATGGTAGACCCCAGAGCTGGGTAAAGAAGGTGAATCTGGAGGTACACGGGAAGCAGAAAGGGTCTCAGTCACCCAGGAGTGCCTTCTCAATGAATAATCTGAAGGTTTTTAAGTTCCTTAGACTGGTTCCCACAGAAGTCATTACTTGCAGCAGAATAGGCTATGCCTTCAAACATCAAGCTTAAAATAATCTAAACATTGAGAATTTTTTGCATTTTGCTTATCTCAAATAATGTCTCTTTCATAAAAAAATCTTGCATCTTAGTGCTGGGTGCAGTGGCTCATGCCTATAATTCCAGAACTTTGGGAGGCCAAGGCAGGCAGATCACTTGAGGTTAGGAGTTCAAGACCAGTGTGGCCAACATGGTGAAATCTTGTCTCTACTAAAAATACAAAAATCAGCTGAGTGTGGTGGCACACGCCTATAGTCCCAGCTACTCAGGAGCCTGAGGCAGCAGAATTGCTTGAACATAGGAGGCAGAGGTTGCTATGAGCCAAGATCACACCGCTGTACTGCCTGGGCGACAGAGTGAGACCTTGTCTCAAAACAAAACAAAACAAATTAAAAAAAAAAAAAAGATTTGGGCAGGCAGGTGTGGTGGCTCATTCCTGCAACCCCAGCATTTTGGGAGGCCAAGGCAGGAAGTTCACTTGCGATCAGGAGCTTAAGACCAGCCTGTGCAACAGAGCAAGATCCCCATGTCAACAAAAAATACCAAAGTTAGCCAGGTGTAGTGGCACACAACTGTAGTCCCAGCTACTCCAGAGGCTGAGATGGGAGGATCACTTAAGCCAAAGAGTTTGAGGCTGCAGTAAGTCGTGACTGCACTACTGCACTCCAGCCTGGGCAACAGTGAGACCGTCTCTAAAAAAAGAAAAAAAGATGCAGCCAGCCACAAACAAGATAAACAGCCTGCTACACCCCACCACCAAGAGACCCGAGGCCTCCATCAGCTGCTCCTTAGCTTGTGGGCTGCACACCCTGGGGGCTCCAAGACACTTTCAGACCACAACTGTTGTCACAGTGCTACTGAAATTTGACTGGCCTTTTTTGCTGTATTGACATTTGCACTGTTTCTGCAAAAGCAATGAAAGGACAGAGCCAGCGTCTTCCCAGCATCAAGGCAGGGCTCCAAACTGCGTGTGGTCACTGCAGTCCTCACTGCTGTGCACTGGGAAAACAATGCCAGTTTCTCTTAAGGACATCTGTGATGAAATGGTCAAGTGATTAATTTGATGACTGCTTGACCCCTGAGTACTCTTCTCTTTGATATTCTGTGTGAGGAAACAGAAGTGTACCAGAAGCCCCTCTGCTGCTGAGGTCCAAGTCCTTCGGCTGTGGGGTGTCTGGGGGCACTGGCACCTGTTCATTCTGAGGGGGAGCCCTTGCCTCTCTGCTGCTTTCCACTGCCTGCCTCTTGTACTTGAAAGAGCAATCAACAGAAAGAACAATAAACAGACAAACTTTGCTTATTCAGACTTGGGGATCTGGCAGACGATTTCTTGAAAATTAACAAAGTGAGCCTCTGCTTCAAGGAAAACAACTGGTAGTATTTGCTGCCAAAGATAAAATTTGAACTTCAAAGTGATAATTTGGCTGGGCAGGATGGCTCATGCCTGTAATCCCAGCACTTTGGGAAGCCAAGGCGTGAGGTCAGGAGTTCGAGACCGGCCTGGCCAACATGGCAAAACCCCATCTCTACTAAAATACAAAAATTAGCCAGGCATGGTGGCACACACCTGTAATCCCAGCTACTAGGGAGGCTCGGGCAGGAGAAGTGCTTGAACCTGGGAGGCAGAGGTTGCAGTGAACCAAGATCACACCACTGCACTCTAGCCTGGGCAACAGCGTGAAACCCTGTCTCAGAAAAAAAAAATACAAATAAAATAAAGTGATCACTGAAATTTTAGAAAACTTGTATCTGCTACCAGGAGCTGGATGACTGCCCTACGCTGCACGCTCAGTGGCGGCCTATATTCCAAAGGATATCAAGTCATACTTGGGTTAAAGACTCATTCATGTACAAGACAGGCCAATGGGTTTGTTGTTGTGGTTGTTGTTTTAAGAGATGGTGTGCGGCTGGCACGGTGGCTCACGCCTGTAATCCCAGCACTTTGGGAGGCTGAGGCAGGTGGATCACAAAGTCAGGAGTTCAAGATCAGCCTGGCCAACATGGTGAAACCCCGTCTCTACTAAAAATACAAAAATTAGCTAGGCACATGGCAGACACCTATAATCCCAGCTACTCGGGAGGCTGAGGCAGGAGAATCCCTTGAAGCCAGGGGAGGGAGGTTGCAGTGAGCTGAGACTGTGCCACTGCACTCCAGCCTGGGCCACAGAGTGAGACTCTGTCTCAAAAAAAAAAAAAAAGAGAGATGGTGTGGCTCTGTCACTGCAGCCTCATGAGCAGCTAGGACTACAGGCACAAGCCACCACACCTAAGTTTTGTATTTATTTTTTGTAGAGATGGAGTCTATTAGGCTAATCTCAAACTCCTGAGCTCAAGTGATCCTCCCGCCTAGGCCTCTGAGCTTGTTACTCTATTCATTATAGTTTCAGGTTTTGTATTCCAACTAAGTATGAAGAAACGTGGTTTGTTTTATCACAGTAGCAAAGAATAGCCCCAATTACTTAAAAAGAATATTAAGATACTCCCACCTTTTCCAACTGCGTGTTTGTGTGAGGCTGGGGTTTATCCATACACTTCAACCAAAACTACATATTTGCCAAACACAGACTGCAGAAGCAGATATGAGAATCAAGTTATCTTCTATTAAGCCAGATATTGTGGATATTAGTAAAAACAGAAACGGTGCCACTCCTCTCACTAATTTTTGGAAAATATAGTTTTTTATTCAGAAACATGATGTTAACACAATAGGTTTATTGTTAAATTTAATACATTTATTTTTTCAATTTCTCATTTTTCATTTTTAATATGATAAATATTGACAGATATAACCCACATAAGCAAAACTGTTTAGGGTTTTGCTAAGTCAAGAGGTCCTGAGGCTGAAGGGCTTGAAATCCACTGGCCTACGTGGGCCCTTAATTAAGCCTGTTGCCCAGGCTGGATTAACTGAGTGGGAGACAGACACAGGGCAGGTCACTGCAGTTTGATTTGTAATAAGGGGAAAACTTAATGCCCTTCAATAAGAAAAAGGATAAACAGTGGCACTTTCATACAGCTATTATAATCTATCTGTATCTACATATGTTTATGTAGACATCTACAGACATCTCATATGGGTGGATGTTAGAAAAACAATAGGGTCGGGCACAGTGGCTCATGCCTGTAACCCCAGCACTTTGGGAGGCTGAGGTGGGTAAACCACTTGAGGTCAGGAGTTTGAGACCAGCCTGGCCAACATGGCGAAACCCCGTTTCTACTAAAAATAGAAAAATTGGCCAGGCGGGCATGGTAGCAGGTGCCTGTAATCCCAGCTACTCAGGAGGCTGAGACAGGAGAACTGCTTGAACCTGGGAGGCAGAGGTTGCAGTGAACTGAGATCCTGCCATTATACTCCAGCCTGGGCGACAGAGTGAGACTCCGTCTCAAAAAAAAAAAAAAAAGAAAAAAGAAAAGAATATGACACATGTAATAATGACACATACATATACACAGAAGCAGTCAAGTGGACCTGTGGAATGCAGACCCAAGGAAGAATGCCCACCAAACTCATCCTCATGGCTGCCTGTAGGGAGGGAGACACAGTGGAACAGCAGCAGGGAGGGAAGAGTGGGCTTTAACTCATCTGTAATGTTCAATTTCTCTTTCCTGCTCCTGGCTGGAAGGCAAGCTTGCTTTAGGCATGACTCCCCGTACCCCAAAGCCGTTCCTGCTGAGACGGGCATTGCCAGACATTCCCAGCAGCTGTCGGAATCAAAGGTGTGTGCAGCTTTGAATCCTGCTAGAAATCTACTTGTGATGGAGTCTGTTATTGAAGATTTTGTCATAGGTCTGCCCAAAACCTCATTCAATGCTGGAAGACATTTTAAACCCTGTTCATTTTTAAATGTGCCTTTATACATTTTGGTCCTATATTTTAAATTATATTTAAACTACTTTCACCCCTGTCTAGGTAACACACACATTAATTCAGTTGGGTTTCCCCAGGGCTCTCTGTTTTTGTCTGAGTGTTTACACGGCTGTCTGCTGGGTGATCTCAGGGCCTGTGGAGTTTCTTCTCAATGTGGACACAGGAAGAAAACTTGATAAGATCAAAAATGTTTGTACCTAATTATTTCTGCATTTCAAAAGTACTGTAATCCCAGCACTTTGGGAGGCCGAGGCGGGCGGATCACTTGAGGTCAAGAATTCGAGACCAGGCTGGCCAACCTGGTGAAACCGTCTCTACTAAAAATATAAAAAATTCGCCAGGCGTGGTGGCACACACCTGTGGTCCCAGCTACTCAGGAGGCTAAAGCACAAGAATTGCTTGAACCCAGGAGGCAGAGGTTGTGGTGAGCCAAATTCGTACCACTGCACTCCAGCCTGGGCAACATAGACTCTGCCTCAAAAAAAAAAAAGAAAAAAAATGTAAATTTATTAATTTCCAATCAAATGTTCACCTAACAGCACAACAAACATTTTTTTTTAAGTATAGAAAGAAAAAGAAAGGTCTATAACCCTCAAAGGAAAACAAGCAGGGATTTCAACAGATGAAACAAGGGAAAAACTGCACAGTGAGTCCAGCCAGGAAGCCAGGCTTCCAATTTGTACTGTCATTTGGATGCTATACCATCTCATGGTGCCACCTCATTTATAACCTGTCCAGCCACAGGCCAATGACAGCATCCTCAGCCAGCCACATTCCACATTTGTCAGGCTCCATTATGGCCCTTTGCTTTTAGGTTCAAAAATCTGTCGCAGAGAATCAGCACCTAATCCATAGCAGCTCCAGGCATGACTGGGATTCCTTTGGTGGATAGCTGCCCTCCTCCTGAAAGTGCATCTGGTCTCCATGTGAGATTCCTCACCCCTTCTGAGCACCTGCTAGGGTCCAGGCCCTGGTGGGGTGCCAGGAGTACAAAATGAATGACATGACGAGAGGAATGAAGTACTGACCCTCTACCACATGGTGAGCCTCAAAAAGCAGACACAAAACGCCCCATATTGCAGGATGACATTTGTCCCGACAAGAAAAATTCATAGAAACAGAAAGCAGATGCTGTTTGCCTGGGGCGGGGGTAAAAATGGGGTAAAATGGGAAGTAATGTGCCTGGGGAACCACAGCAGAACGATGGAAGTGTTCTAAGACTGTGTGTGTGATGGTCGTACTTAGTAAAAATTACTGAATTATACATTAAAATGTGTATAATTTTATGGCATGTAAAGTATACTTCACTAAAGCTTAAAAAAATAAATGGGGGCCAGGCACAGTGGCTCACACCTGTAATCCTAGCACTTTGGGAGGCTGAGGCGGGTGGATCACAAGGTCAAGAGTTCGAGACCAGCCTGGTAAATATAGTGAAACCCCATCTCTACTGAAAATACAAAAATTAGCTAGGCATGGTGCTGGATGCCTGTAATACCAGCTACTCGGGAGGCTGAGGCAGAAGGATCGCTTGAGCCCGGGAGCCGGAGGTTGCAGTGAACTGAGATCGAGCCACTGCACTCCAGCCTGGGCGAAAGAGCAAGACTCTATCTCATAAATAAAATAATATAAAAATAAATGGGAGTTAGCAGCTGCAACAATTTTCAAAAGCATCAACTGTGATTTTTCACAGCTGGCTATTCATTTGTGCCTGTCCATGGACATTTCACAAACCTCTAGGGCAGACCTTGGCCATTCCATGAGAAAACAGAGCCCCAATTGCCTGGGCACCCCTGGTATGCAAAGACTTAACTATCCAAGGCATCCAGATGGCTCAGTGATGAAGGAACTAAGTGGGTTGCTGAAGGAACCCCACTTGAGAAACACTGCAGGCCATACAAAAAATTAGATCCCATCAAGTCTAAAGAGTCCATGAAAAATAATTTCACAGGTTTTGAAACCACTTGGTATATTTTTATTATAATTTTACATTTTAAAAGTCAGGCCAGGTACAGTGGCTCACGCCTCTAATACCAGAACTTTGGGAGGCCGAGGCGGGTGGATCACGTGAGGTCAGGAGTTCAAGACCAGCCTGGCCAACATAGCAAAACCCCGTCTCTACTAAAAATACAAAAATTCGCCAGGTGTGATGACCCACACCTGTAGTTCCAGCTACTCAGGAGGCGGAAGCAGGAGAATCGCTTGAACTAGGGAGGGGGAGGTTACAGTAAGCCGAGACAGCGCCACTGTACCCCAGCCTGGGTGACAGAGCTAGACTCTTGTCTCAAAAAAAAAAAAAAGTCAAAGGATGACAATTTCTTTCCACACAGTACTTCTTTTTCCCCCAAAATAAAATTTACAAATCTTTGTTCCTGTAAATAAAGAATAATTTCAGTGTGTCATAGATCAGTGACTTAAGGAGAAGATACCACTTAGGTCAGGAGGACACTTTTTTTCTTTTTATTTGCACAAATTTATGGAGTACATGTGCAATTTCGTTACATGCATAGATTGCAGAGTGATCAAATCAGGGCTTCTAGGATATGCACTACCCGGGAAGGTGTCTTGCACCCATTAACCAATTTCTCATCATCCTACCTGCTCCCACCCCCTCACCCTTCAGTCTCCCTCGTCTGACGTTCCACTCTCTCCATCCATGTGAACACATTTTTTAGCACCCACTTAGGAGTCAGAATACGCGATACTTGTCTTTCTGGGTCTGGCTTCACTTACGATAATGCCCTCTACTTCCATCTGCGTGCCTGGGGGACATTTTTAAACCGTTCCGCGGTTTCCCACGCTGGCTTGGAGGCCTTCCGTGCCTATAAATGAGTTCCCACCAGGGCGTCCCAAATGCCTTCTTCCCCTTAGCTTCCTCCGAAGCTCCCAGCCCGCCCTGGGCCCTCCGTGAAAGGCGCGGAACGTTTATTACAACCTCAGCAAAGACGCTAGCCTGCAGGCCTCTCTCCTGCCCCGCCCCCAAGAGAGCATCTAGCGACTGGTCCCCGCTCCCGGCTCCAGCCACCCTCGTTCCCCGCTCCCCGCTCCGGCCGCCCCCACCCCCGCCGCAGACCACCGGCAGGGCCTCAGTGCCGGCTGCCAAGCCCCTGCGCCCGCCGGGGGAGAGGCCGGACCGGGCGCAGCGCCTCGCCCCGACCGCGGTCCCGGGGAGGGGGTGGGGGGCGCAAGCCTCTCTCCGAGACGCCGAGGCCGCGGTCTGGGAACGGCCGGCGCGGGTTGGGGGCTCCGCGAGGCCCGCTCTAAGGTCCGGCCTTTCCCGGGCCGCCCCAGCGGGACTCCGGAGTAGGAGCCGGCGTCCGGGCGGCCCCACCGCGGCCCGC